>AYLM01000293.1:0-21224 GCA_001625345.1 Cairneyella variabilis | reverse complement strand
AAAAAAACCCCCTCGTTGGCTGCTACTTTAAAATTACAATAAGTTGAAATGCTGAGACGACGAAGTCGAAAATATGATGACTAAGAATCCAAGTTTTGGTGGTAAGAGTTGCACGTTGTGTTTGGTTTTGTTGGTGAACGTAGAAATCCTCTCGCCTCACAGATACTTGGCTTTTGGTTCATCACTTGCAGCTGGTGGTGATTGGCGTTCTTCAAAGACAGCATTAAAGATCCCGGAACGTCCCAGAACAATCTGCAGAAAGACGATGGGATCTGTCAACCTTTGCATAGACTGTTGGATTGGACACTTGGCCCACGCGTGTGGATCCAGCCACTACGTCCTCCATTGTGATTCCTTGAAGTAGAAGATTCGCAGCGCGAAGCCCGCCATCCTGCATATCGACATTCGAATACTTCATAATTCAGGGTCCAGTCTTCCTTCAACCGCCATATATATGTATGCATCAGTTCTGAGCTTTGAATGGGAGGGAATTTCTCATGTCGAGAACTCATAACCCCACCGGGACAGTCTTGAATCCAGTGGCTCATACTGTCTCCGCGCGGGACAGGGCCTATATTTGATGGCTGAGACGTGCATCTATTTCGCCTTCAGTGCTCCGGTGGCTGCAGGGCTTGCTCCGAGGGGCCAAGTCGCAGCACATGTTCTCAAGATCCAGTTCCCCACATATAGCTATGCTTGATCTCTCCATCTCGATTTCCCGCACCTCTCACTGGCGTACTCTTCCGAATAGAACGCAGCTTTCAATTGTGGAATTGTGCCAAGAGTCAGAATGATGGAAGTGGGGCAGGTAAGTTGACCTCTTCTAGTTGCAACACTCATCGATCTCATGTGCTGACGGAAGATTTTTGACTTGTAGATTTTGATCATTATATGTGCCCTTTTGTCATTCTTAGCATGCTCCACTCGCTTCTATTTTCGTGTCATTGCCAAAGGGCGATATGAGCTTGTGGAGTTTGCCTTGGTTGGTGCTGTGGTGAGATCCCTAGGCCCCATGAATATTCACTCTTCTTGTAATCTTCACTCCTCTTAAGGACCTCAAAGAAGGCCTTTATCAAAAGTCATCCGCTCTGCGCATCTCATCTTTCCTGACAGCTAACAAGTCTATCTTTCCAAGGTTTTCCAAATAGCGCTCGTTGGAGTACAACTGCGAATTTTCTCACTCCTTTCTTCAATGGATGAACCGTCACACTTCATAGAATCTCAAAAGGTTTGCAACATTGATAGAATCTCTACAAGTAGAAGCTGACAATCTCGTTGTAGGACTTCTTCTCCGGCACCTTCTTCTACCTCGCTGCACTATGGAGTGTCAAAATCTCGATAAATATGCTTCATATTCGACTGACCAAGGGGTTTCGAACTATCAACCTACTGGCGATTGGCCATCTCTACTTCTTGTTTGGGATCTGGCCGATTCTCTACTTGATTTACTTTGTTGCGTGCCTCCCTCTTAACCGAAGATGGGCACTACCAACATCTCAAGAGGAAGGCTGCGGGCCTATCATCCATGCCTGGGACTTTGTATGTCCGCCGTGATAGAAAGTACGGCTAAGCAGTACTAACATGATGTATGCAGTGGACTCATTTTAGCATACATCTGGCTACTGATCTAATCCGTATGTTCAAGCTTTTTGTCTTTTGCAATTATTTTTCTTACTATCCCCAAACCCTTCTCCACCCAAAATCTTCTTTCAGGCGACCTGAGTCCTTTCCTCTTCTGTAAGTTGCTATCTTCACACACTGACTACTAGACCGACAGTATGCATACTACCCTTCCCAGCCTTACTCAAAGTCACCGAAAGCCGACTCAGGCTGGCTATATGCGGAGTCTACAGTCTCGCAATCGTTGCCCTCGTGGTCACGATCACTCGCATCGTCCTGCTCGCAACCGACGTCGAAAATAGCATAAAGAGGATCCTGGTCCTCACGACGTTTGAGGTATCCGTTTGCATCATCATCGGTATACTGCCTGGGTTATCGTCCTTCTTCACCAGGAGATACGCTCAAGGGGGCACCTCGGAATCGAAGGTCCGCACATCGAGGTCGAAGAGCACGAAGCAGACGAAGGTCTTTGTGCCGCTCTCAGACAAAGAAGCTTCGAGGGTGAGAGTTGGAGATGATGGAGATGATTTCGAACTCACTCAGCTCGGTCATGTCGCGGTGGCGTTTGGGAGTGAAGATGCCGAATTGGGTAGTCTCGCAGGGTCGACGGATAAAATCATTAGGGATGAGGAAGCGGGTATCATTAAGTCAACACATATCAGTGTTACTTCAGATAGTAGATGAAAACACGGGTTTGGTTGAGTCCTGCTCTTCTGTTTAATACTTCCAAATTGGGATGTGGGTAGCTACAAGGCTAGAGGTGTGTGGGAACGTTCTAAAGGAGTCATTTGGTTACGGAGTTGTCGTGCTGGATGTTAGGAAATATGAGTGGACGTCGTTGATCGGCTTGTAGACGTTGTAATAAATACTTTGAAGTGTAATGAGAATCAAATATACTTTGGTACTCGTCACGTGTTGCTTAAGATTATGCCAGGTCTCGAGAAATTGGTGATGGATCAACGCTCGACCTTATTGCTTTCAGCTGTGGTCAACGTGACGTCAGGGTGTGAAGCACCTCAAATACAAGACCCAAAGCTTCACCAGGGTATTCAAAGCCCTGGTAGCTGGCAAAATGGTGGCAAGATACTCCGCGGAGTATTTCCGTTTCGGGAAGTGACATTCTCACAAGCGATGGCCCTTCTATCATGGCGCTCTTTTCAACAGACATTGCCTGCAAGTAGACCTATCCAAGAAATCCAATTTGGCTCCGACATTACGATAGGTAGGCTTTGGTAAGTCTCACTCTTTCGCCTTCCTTTTGCATCCACAGGTACGAAAGTCGCCGAACGGTGCAATACATAACCCGTCATAATTGTTTTAAAAAGGGAACTTGCCAACAACACAACCATAGTCGACTCTCCTCTCTAACCTGACAAGAATCAGTATACAATGACTTCTAAGATACCTGCTACGATGCGTGCGGTTGCACTAGCAAGACATTGTACGCCCAAGGACTACGACCTGGGAACTCTCCCCGTGCCTCAAATCACCCAAGACGATGAGCTTCTCATCAAAGTCAAAGCTGCGTCCGTCAATCCAATTGATGTAAAGATGGCAAGCAGGTATGTGTTAGTGGAAATTTGCGTAGAACTCACTGACAGTGTTCGACAGCATCGGAAAGATGGTGGGAAAAGCGAAGTAGGTTATACCCTCCCTCCCCCTCCCCCCCGGAAAACCGTAGAGCAGCGAACTAACATTCTTCTTCGTAGATTCCCATACAAATTAGGCTACGATCTTGCGGGCGAAGTTGTTGCAGTGGGTACCGCTGTGTCCACTTTCAAGCCAGGTGATGAAGTCTACTCTCGCACGTTAGAGAAGTACCGAGGAAGTATCGCGGAGTACGCCTTGTCGACAGTCTCTACCACGGCCATGAAGCCACCCTCCTTAAGCTTTGCAGAGGCAGCTGCTATTCCTCTCGCTGGAATGACTGCACTGCAGGCCCTCGATCTGGGAGAGAAGACACAGCAGGGTGGATTGAAAGGAAAGACGGTGTTTGTGCCGGCGGGCTTGAGCGGGACTGGTAGCTTTGCGGTTCAGCTGGCGAAGAACGTCTTTGGCGCTGGCAAAGTCATCACGTCTCTGTCAACGGGAAAAATTCCCATGATCAAGGAATACTTGGGCAAAGGAGCCCCGGATATGATTGTGGACTATACGAAAGAGAATGTGGTCGAAGCTGTAGGAAGGAGCGTGGACTTCATGTTTGATACGGTCTCGTATACTACGAAAGCTATCGACGTGATGAAGAACAAAGGCCAGGGACAGATTGTGAGTATCAGTCTTACGCCCAATGGGACCAAGTTCAAGAGCCACAATCCTGACATGGCTTGGTGGCTCGAATACGCTATGAACTTCATGGATTGGCTTGTCAGGACTTGGACCCATTGGAAGGGTGTCAATTACGAGTATCTGGTCCTGAAGCCAAACGTCAAGGATCTAGAGAGGCTGAGTGGTTGGGTGGAAGAAGGGAAGCTGAAGCCGGTTGTGGGGAGCAAGGTCAAGCTAAGTGACATTGAAGGTGTGAGGAAAGGGTGCCAGCAGATTCTGGATGGGAAAGGAGGAGTTGGGAAATTTGTCATTGAGATTGATTGATTGTTCTTTCTACTTCCTTACGTTCAGGATATAGCACTTCATTCTCATGCCTGGCAGTATGAGGCTTGGCAGGTATTTTCTTTCCTCAGCTGAGATTGAAATGTGAAGCCTTCGGAATCGACGACGTCAACTGACTCAGCCTTGCGGCTACCTGCATTTCGTATACTCCTTCTCGCGCTTCCTTTCTTCCCTTCATCCAATTGTTTTCTGCCGCTGTTCTCAGGATTTGCCACGTGTACCGACTGCCGCGTTCCCATGAAGAAGGCCCGTTTGGGAAGAGGCTTTTTGTGCTACGGAGGGGCTGCGCTCTGCGGGTCGATAAGAATTTTTGGGAAGAGGTATTGGGATGCTGCAGACGGAGAGAGGAGCGAAACACCAATCTTAGAGTTGTCCTATCCTCTCCATGATCTCAAGTTGGGTTTTCATTCTCAAATAAGCAACTACTTTCAGCGCTCCTATTTGAGTCCTTCTGGCCGCGTCCAGTTTGCCTATTTCTCTCTACCACAGGACTGAGTATCGACCATAGTTAAGCAACTTGAACACCGCGACTTGCCGAGCACAACATGCATCGGAATTCTGCAAATGGCACGAAGATCATGATCTTCGCTGCAGGAACGTGCAGAAAAGGTGCCTTTTGTGGCACCAAGTGGCAGCTGATGTACCGATCCTCAGCGTGAAGCATGGCTTGCAGCAAGTACCGTGAGCTGGCAAGCTGTGTATTCTCGTCTGACATGCAAACGAAGTGTATTCAAAAATGCGGTGTTACTATCGTCTATAGTTCTACCAAGTGCCACGGGGTTGAGGGGTTGAGGGGTTGAGTCTTTTGATATTTTCCACGCTGTTAAGGTGCGTCGTGTACCACTGTAGCGATTTCCGGGTTTCGCCACAGCTATTTGAACACGGAGAGTAGTGGTGCTGATCCGAATTACTGCAAGGCTGGAAGCAGCAGTTGCCGTGAAAAGGAGGCTACTACTTGGTGTGATCCCTGAATAATCGTGCCTTCGGTATTTGTGCTTCTGAGATCCATTTAAATCTGAAATAGTAAGAATCCCCTAAATCCTAAAGGGTTATTGGCTAACATCCCTTGCTGGTGTAGAATCTTGGAGAGGCGCACTGACTGATAGGATACGATTGTTCAAGGATTGCACCAAGTACATAAATACGAAGTGAAGATCCCAATATGTACACGTGATATTCGTATTCAGATATCACGTGTAGCGGGTTGAGAAGAGCCTTGGAAAAGGGGCTCGAGACTCCCGTCTCGTATTCTGGGACTTCCATTAAATCGTTGGACCAGTAATAGTAAAATGACATATCACCCTTCATTCTCCCGGGTCCACGTTCTACGCTACCCGGAGGCGTTTCTGTTCGTTTCACAGCATCTCTATCCCGCCCCTTCCAAGGTCCCAGGCCAAGCTTCAAGAATCCTCAAGAGAAAAAAAGTCGCAAGCGAGTGATGAAATCATCCCGCTTGATGATTTGCATAATTGGCGTAACCCAGTCTTTCATCAATCTGCATTAATTTGGCTCCCGGCTTGGTGTGGCACCCTCTGCGAATGAGAGTCCTGTTCCTGGCTTTAGTCAGGGGTAAGCACTCTATTCTGGTTTTGCCCTAGACCAGCATCGGGGCCGTCCGTTGGGTTGCAGACGGTGCGTCGCTTTATCTGAGAACCAATGGGATAGGAGTTGTTTGTCTGTTGGCAGGTTGGTGATGCTTTTGGATATTTTGACTCTGGAGAGAGATCACGATTGCTTCTTTGGGACAAACAAATTTGCAATTGTTTTTCACTATTGATAAGACTCAGCCCTTGGGAACTCTGATAAACCCCGCACTCTATCGAGCTTTGAACGCAAGGTATCAGCGGGTGAGACTTACAGGTGGCTGTCCACGTTCAACCAGATCTGGGAGGAAGCCGTTCAGTATTGAAATAGGATGCACTTTAGACCTATGTCAATAATTTGGGCTTCATGTGCCTTGCATGTAGAGAATGCCTCTCCTAAGTTACTTCTGAATTAGAGCCAACATGGAGAACAATGTAAGATTACTAGTTGTATGGCAGGAGTGGTATTTGAGGATTCCATAGACTTTCGCCATGAATAACTTCTCGAAGCTTGAACGCTTGACTCGAAATCGGCTGCTTGACTTCACACTCTTACCTCTTTTCTACAGTCATCCGCAGAGACCTCGTCGGCCACGAAGAAAGATTCCAAGTACTTAAGTTCCCAAGCAAATTTCCTCCACGACAACCCCTCCCCACTGGGAATATCTTACCCGCTTTCATTATTAAATAACGAGGTACGAGTCTACGAAAGATCTACTGACGACGATACCTATCCGCGGGACGCGATATCTTGGAAAGCGCGAGCTTCACGTTGGTCTGCGTACATTTCTATCACGGCCTCCTTCTCCCTCGACCCCTCCTTTTATCGCCACAGCAATCTGTGATCTCCGATCAGCCTTGAAATCAGATTTTCAGTGGACGTTGCTCTGCACCAGTCATCGCGCCTTGCGCAGAACTGTGGGTTAGGGTTACGTGCGCGCAATTTATAGAGAGATTGGCCGTGGAACCGAAATTACGCTCCGAGCAAGTGTTTCCTGTCGGCGGCACGAGCTTCGACCACTCGACCACCAGCTAATTCATGCTGGAGAGAGGTTGCGAGACGTATCACTGGACTCTCGGGGAGTCGTGTTGGGCAGGTTCCAAGCGAAAGAATCAGTGATCGTGAGTTGAGGAAGACTCACGCGTGGACGAAGACCATTGGGCAACATTCACACTGCCAGCAAGCAGGCAACCGACGTGGATGATTCGAAAGACGTTTCGAAATATCTGGAAACCAGCGTTGATTTAATTCCTGGCCATCTCTTCCGCCGAGATTTCGCAGTTTCTTGTTTCTTCTCGGGTATCTCCTTCCATATCCAGGTCAACACTGCCTCACGACTGGTTTGCCACAGCGGCAACAAATAGCCTAGGAAGATATCATGCCTCAAAACATATTATTATCAGAGTGGTAATTATTTATTATTACGGAAATTCCAATCCTCACAAGATCAGCGGGAAAAGGAGCTGCAGACGGAGAAGCTCAGGAAAGCAAGACTTGGAGACGCAGAAAATAATCATTCGAAAGTGGCACTTGCGGGATTGAAGACGACGTCGCCCTTGCTCGCGGGTCCAGCAGCACAACCCAAGGACGACGACCAATTTGCCAGGGTGGGCGAGAGGGCCGATGACGACGACGACCAGGAGAAGCATCATCAGTCCTTCTGGAAGAGCGAATCAGGACAGCAAAGCCTCCCTCTCCCCTGCCACTTACGCAGGCAACCCGGCGCATCCCTGGCCCTTTCCGCTTCAGCCACTGGCTGGTTGTGTTCCTGCGTCGCTGCTTCCATTCCCGGCACCACCAAGACCAAGCACTGGCCCCAGGCCCAAATTAGCCCTTAGCGAGCGTTCGTCCAGTCTCCGCGCCTGCAACTGCTGCTTCCCTGCAGGCCGTCCTCCCATCCAATCTCGCCGGTCTCATCCCTTCTCGTTTCCACTACCTGGTCCTCTCTCTTCTGCACCACTTTCGTTTGTTCGTTCGTTCTACCACCATCTTTGATCAAGATCTCGGTCCCACGATCTTTTCTCCCTTCCTTCAAGCATTCCCCCAACTGAGAGTCTTGACTCTCTACCACATTCCTTTGGAACAGCGATTAATCGATTCGAGCCCTGCCAAATACAGAAAAGACAAACAACACCAAAACCCCCTTTCAAGCCACACTCCCAGATACCTACAATTTCAAACACAACCTACATTCGTCTGCAAAAACTAATCAATTCAATCCGTCCGGTCGCCTGCCAAGGTACGTTTCAATCTCAATTCTAAATTCACTTAGACGAGACGTGAGCGGTGGTTCTGGTTCGTTTTTTGCCCTTGGATGGCATCGGCGCTTCGCTGAGACTTCATCTTCTTCCTTACCTTACTCAGGAATGCTGATTCTCAATTCTCTCTCAGTTTTCCGACCGCGACGATCCCTTACGAACACCCTCTTTGAATCGATCACTCAGGAGTCTTTGAGAGGCTCGCAACAGTCACTTAGAATCCCCAATCAGGAATCCGCTTCTTCACAATGAAGTTAGCTGGTGTTGTCGTCCTGGGCGCTACAGCCTTAGCGGTCGCGCAGCCTCACAATCACGCCCATCGTCACGCTGCTCGCCATGGCTCTCCCGTTGAGGCTCGCGACGCGTCCGTCACCACTACGGTTCCTGGCCCGGTTATCACTGTTTACGAGCTGAATGGAATGGTCCTCGATTGGTCTGTTGTCGAGGCTGGTATCGCCGATGGCAAATACGTCTTGATGGGCGACAAGATCTCCACTGTCATCCCAGCTTCTACCTCTACTACTTCTACAACCCCAAGTTCAACTTCTACCCCTGCTCCAACCACCACTTCCTCTGTTGTTGAGGCCGCTCAATTTTTGCAAGTTTCGAGCACCACTAGCACTACGCCAACCTCGACCGCCCAGACCACTGCCGCCGCTGTCAAGTCAGCTACCTCCAGCGCGTCGACTTCCACCGCTACTGGCATCACTGAGGCTTTCCCCGACAACACCTACCCGTGCAGCTACTTCCCATCCGACTATGGTGCGGTTTACATTGACTGGCTTGGTCTTGAGGGTTGGACTGGTGTTCAGATTACTCCCGACTACACCTACTTGAGCGATACCCCAATCGTCTCCATCTCAACTGCTGTCTCTGGATCTGGTGGATGTCAGAAGGGCTCGTTCTGCTCCTATGCCTGCCCCGCTGGTTACCAGAAGTCCCAATGGCCCTCCGCCCAAGGTTCCACTGGCGAGTCTGTCGGAGGTCTCTACTGCGACGAGAACTATATGCTCCGAGTCGTTCGTACCGCACAAGAGCAAATCTGTGTCTCTGGTGCTGGAGGCGTCCAAGTCACCAACAACCTCAGCAAAAACGTTGCCATTTGCCGTACTGATTACCCCGGCACCGAGTCCGAGACGATTCCTTTGAACACCGAGCCAGGACAGACCTACGAAGTCTGCAACCCCGATGGTAACACCTACTACCAACATGAAAACTCTGCTACCTCCGCTCAATACTACATCAACCCTGAGGGAACTTCCGTCGAGGATGCTTGTATTTGGGGTTCCTCTGGCAGCAATGCTGGTAACTGGGCTCCTGTCAATATGGGTGTTGGACAAAATGATGGCGTTACCTACATCTCGCTTTTCCCCAACTCTCCCACGAACCCCGATGGTACTTTGGACTTCTCAATCTCAATCACCGGTGGCGTCAGTGGTGAGTGCTCGTACTCCGGCGGAAAGTACTACAGCAATGGTGTTGAGTCCTCGACCGGTTGCACTGTAAGTGATGCTGCGCCCAAAAACATACATCTGTACTAACAAGCCGCAGGTCTCCGTCACGGGCACTGCAACCTTCGTGTTCTCATAGGCGTTCAATGGCTTTCTTTCTTTGGGCGTTTCTCGTTTGGTGCATACCCTGACTATTCGCTCACCGAAATGAATGCGTATCACGACTGTTGCTTTCCTTCTCCCTCTTCTCGAAGGCCTAATCGATTTTTGGACCTCGTTCTCGCCAATTTCGAACTAATTGTCGAGTCATATCACCGGAATCGTATGGATCTCCTCGCCTTCTGGTTCCTCAGCACCCTTCGACCCTCTTTTCTCTTTTGTATTCAACGTCACTAATGTTTGTTATATCATTGTACGGTGGTGGCTGGTGCACAGTGCACTGGAAGGTTGTGGATATGTCGGACTAAATTCGATGCTCGATGGAAGGCAGGGGGGTTTCTGAGCGGATGAGTGTTCTTTGAGGAGGTGCCGGTTTCCTTCGATTGATGACCGTTCATATTGGGTAGCTGAGCACTTCTGCGTTCCATATCTCATGTCATCGAAGGAGGCTGTCCTGGTGGTACCTCCTTGCAGGTGTCCTATTCCTACGGTCCTCATGAGAGCCGCTGGTCACTGCATATGTATGCTCGTCCTCTTTCTCGGACAGCTTTGCTTTGAGAGACAACTCGAAACAGAGATACGGATGTGCTGCTTGCTGAGCTGCGGGATGAGGATCTTCATGGTCTGTATCAAGAAAGTAGTCTAGTGGACAGCAAACGAAAGACATTAGATCCCTTGAACTATCTTCTTCTATGCGAGCGTAGGGGCTTAGTTGGTGTTTATTCTCTATGCGAGATACCTTACTTCCCCTCTCTGTTCTCCTTGTGATTAGCATTTGCACTTAGAGCGTAGATTTGAATTCAATTCTTCCATTCCTGTAGATACTTTATTACTGGGGCTGAAGAAATGCATTTAACGAGCGAGATGCACATGAATATGAGTGGCTAGAGTGATCTATCCCGAAGCACAAGGCTGAACTCGGCAGCTTGTGAAGCCCGAGATCCATCTCGGGTCTCTAAACAAGCGACAGTGAAAAATAAAAATATCGAGAAAAATGTAAATCCGAGCCATGTCTAGTCTATAGTAAATACAATTTAAGCTATGCAGCAAACAACCCTCATGATCTTGACTTGCACGCTGATCATCATGCGCGGACCCCACCTAAACTCCCCGTGTTCGGCAAAGCTGGAGGAATGGCGTCTTGTGATCTGCAAATTGCGAGATATACATGCAGAAATCTCTCTACAACCACAATATACTACACCACCAAAGGTTGGCTGAATGGTGTGAGACTTCCGCCGCCATAGCTAGAGTCAGGACACGCTAAAGACACATATCCTGGCAAAGAAAGTAAAGGGTGCATGCGCCAATATATAATGTCCGGCGCACCTGCTACTGAGTCCGCGCTTTCTCTCTCGACATCTACAGAGTCCGCAAGTGCTCCTGCACTGGCGGCGGATACAAAGAAAGGCCTAACTGATTTTGCCGTCACTTCTACTGCTTCCGGCAGTGGAAAAGGAGCTACCCTTTCGCCTCCGACCCTTTTGACCGCAACTACTTCTGCACCCTCCGCGGACACTAAGAGAGATCCGCCAAAGAAGCCCTCCCAGAAACCAAAAGATAGGATTGATAGTATACTTGAGGCTGCACGTGCAAGGAAGGTCGAAATGGAGAATAACGCAAGCTTGGAGAATGGTGGCGGGGCCGTTACGCCTTCTGCGGATGCCGCAGCAAAACGGATAAGCACAGCAAGCTTCAAAGATACTGGCGGGGTGGCAGATACAGAGAGCAGTGCAGATGAGGGGACGAGTATAGTGCGCCGGCCGAGCAAACAGAATTTCAATTATCAGGGTGCGAATCAACAGACGGGCTCAATACGGGCGAGACCTAAGATCCTGAAGACGAAACCGAGTACGACGAGTATTAGGAGGAGTGGACGGGTATGGGAGGGCACGAATAACGGAGGAGATACACAGCATGAGCATGATGAGACGGAGGTGGATGAACATGAAAGTTGGTGGAAGAGGATGCTCAGCGACTACGGCAGTCTGGAATTGGAGAATAAGGGGAGTGTTGCTAGGGACCATTTGGCGCTTGGTGGGTGCCCTTATTCCTTCTTTCTCCTGGAATGTTCTTTTGGTCTGATCTTTGCTAACGTCTGGCATATACAGAACGAACCTTTCTCGCCTGGCTCCGGACCTCCCTCGCCTTTGCCTCCATTGGTATAGCTATTACCCAACTCTTCAGACTCAACACGAGCACACAGCCAGTGGGTACCAACCCAGATATATACAAACATATCCGAGCAATGGGCAAGCCTCTTGGTGCTACGTTCCTGGGTATAAGCATCGTTATGCTGTGGATTGGCTTCCATAGATACTTTGAGTCACAGCACTGGATTATACGGGGGAAGTTCCCTGCAAGCAGAGGAAGCATTGCCATGGTTGCCGCCATTACCTTTGCACTAATGATCGTTTCATTGGTGGTTGTGATTGTGGTGGACCCTTTCGAATATGAAAGTTGATGCGACAGGGTGAGGATTAAGATAGGAAAGTGGATGGTAAGCTGCTCCATATCAGATGCTGAGAATTAGGCCGAGCACATTATCTCCAGGCTGCATCAAATTCACACACCAGAGATCGGATTGAGCAAATGAGCTCAAATCAGCATCAGACAGAGGGGATTGTTTATACATTAGAGGAAAGGAGAGACAAGCATGGTTGGGGGTGAATACGGATGGAAAGGGACATATCATAAAGCCAGTCGTCTAGAGAATGGCAGGTGGATAAATCACAGGTCATAATTAGGCAAGCAATATATGGTGCTGGCTGGCTGCATATTCAGAGAAATCAAAAACGCTTTTCTACAAACCAAAATATTTCTCGTCAAAGTGCGAGCTCGTCAACCCCTCCCCCACCAAGAAAACACGAATTCACATGACATCTACAACCACAAAAGGCATCTTGTCAACAAATCCTTTTTCCAAACTTCAAGCAGGAAGCCATGGCGCCGAAAGACGCAGTTGATATCCCATCCTTCGCGGCGACGCAACTCGCGCTCCTGGATGCAGAGCTCAAAGCCGAGCTCGCAGAGACCTCATCTCTGATCTCCAATACCTCACCTACATCCCTCCAGCGCGCAGGTATCGCCATCACGAACCTTACCTTAACGTCTCAACGCACGGGATTAGGAGGCAAAACCGTAGTTGAGCTCGGCCCAGATTCTGGTACTGCAAAAACAGAAGGCGAGTTGCCTGAGCACGGGATTCGCACAGGTGATATTATTATTGTGAGTGAGCAGCCTGCCGGAAGCGCGAAGAAGAGGGAAATAAAGGAGCTGGAGAAAAATGGGTGTAGGGGTGTAGTTACTAAGGTTGGAAGACAGGCTGTTTGGGTGGCACTGGATAGGGAGGAAGGCGATGAAGGTTTGGTAGGCGCGAAGAGGCTGTGGTTGGTGAAGTTGGCGAATGATGTTACTTATAAGAGGCAAGTTATCTCGTTCAAAACGGGGTGATTTGGATTGAGGGAGTGGTGCTGATGGTAGAGGCAGGATGAATCAGACGATGACGAGGATGCAGAAGATGGAGGCGGGAGAGTATTCCAGCTTCTTGAGAGTGTGCTTTGGGCTTACTTTTCCTTCTCCGGTGGAAGAAGTGGGAGAAGTGGAATGGATTGATTCGAGTCTGAATGAGAGTCAGAAGGATGCTATCAAGTTTGCTTTGGGCTCGAGGGAGGTTGCTCTCATTCATGGACCGCCGGGGGTAAGTGGATCTCCATCTTTTTATAGCTTTTGACTGCTCATTTGAACTCTTTTCGTCTTTGTTTTGAAATGACATTGTCCCCATAAGTTTTATGCCTATTTTCTCTCATTGTTAGGGAATTTTCGAGGCATCCTTCAAGTGATTGACAAGCGGTGTCCTGAAATGGATACCGGTTCGAAAGTCGCCTTCGGATTTCCATTGTACACACGTTTCGCACTTGGCGATCCTCACTGACATAAATACAGACTGGAAAGACTCATACTCTGATCGAATTGATTCTACAGATGCTGAAGCGGGATCTACGAGTTCTTGTCTGTGGTCCATCCAACATTTCAGTCGACAATATCGTTGAGCGTCTCGCTCCCCACAAGATACCCATTGTCCGTCTCGGACATCCTGCTAGGCTTCTTCCATCTGTACTCAACCATTCTTTGGATGTTCTTACACAGTCTTCGGACGCTGCAGCCATCGTCAAAGATGTCAGGAAAGAGATGGACACCAAGCAAGCCTCGATCCGAAAGACGAAGAGTGGAAAGGAGCGGAAAGCGATCTATGGCGACCTGAAGGAGCTCAGAAAAGAGTTCCGAGAACGAGAGAAGAAGTGCATTGGTACTCTTATTGGCGGAAGCAAAGTGGTGCTAGCAACGCTTCACGGGGCTGGAGGATTTCAGACAAAAGACGAGTCATTCGATGTCGTCATCATCGACGAGGCTTCCCAAGCCTTGGAAGCTCAGTGCTGGGTTCCTCTTCTAAGAGCAAGTAAGGTCGTGCTTGCTGGTGACCATCTTCAGCTACCACCCACAATCAAGTCTTTGAATACGAAGGCGTCGAAAGTCAAGATCAAGGAAACAGAAGACATCATTAAGGGAATGACCCTGGAGACCACTCTGTTCGATCGACTACTCAAGCTCCACGGTCCTGA
Organism: Cairneyella variabilis; assembly: GCA_001625345.1. Classification (NCBI taxonomy): domain Eukaryota; kingdom Fungi; phylum Ascomycota; class Leotiomycetes; order Helotiales; genus Cairneyella; species Cairneyella variabilis. The sequence continues at coordinate 6,923 of AYLM01000293.1, read as the reverse complement.
CATCAAGAGGATGCTTACTACGCAGTATCGAATGCACGAGAAGATCATGAGATTCCCCTCTGACGAGCTGTACGAATCCAAGCTTGTTGCAGCCGATGGAGTGAAGGCTCGTCTGCTGAAGGATCTTCCGTACGAGGTCAAGGAGACCGAAGATACGACCGAACCTTTGATCTTCTTCGATACCCAAGGGGAAGACTTTCCAGAGAAGAACGAGGAGGAGGATGTTGAGAAGAAGCCCGGGAAGGGACTTATGGGAGAGAGTAAGAGCAATGAGATGGAGGCTGCGCTGGTGAGGAAGCATGTCCAAAATTTGGTGGATGCTGGTGTTAAACCAGAAGATATTGCGGTAATCACGCCGTACAATGCTCAGGTATGTTGATTCTCCTTATTTTTCAATCCATTCTGAGGTCAAGTGACCGTGTGAGCTTTCTTACACTTCTGAGATGTATATCGGAATCACTTCTTCATGTACGAGCAGTAGCTCTTGGTACTTGTCAATAGGAAACAGGGCCCAGAGACATTTCCGACGTGGGAAACCCATTTCAAGTTGAAGATGATACCCACTGGCAAGACAGCGTTCACTTGTACCATCAGACATTGGCGATGGTGAGTATGTCAGGATTTTGAGACTCCGGCGAATTTGAGTTTCTCACGAACTTGCGCTTGTCACGAATATACTTGTATTTGAGGCCGTCGAACACGCCTCTCATGTCTCGTAAAGTCTTCTCATCTTGCATATTTCGAGTCCTTTGCGAAGAAAATTCAAATCACCGAACTATTTTTCTAAGACTTCATTTTATCTGGTTCCTAGTGCCATTAATGCCATATCTGCTGAAGTGGTACAAGACGTATACTGACGATGTCATGCAGCTTGCTCTAATGGCTAGTGCAATGAAGGAAGCTTTTCCGGGGATTGAACTGGGAAGTGTAGATGGCTTTCAAGGACGAGAGAAAGAGGCAGTTATCGTGAGCCTTGTGCGAAGCAATTCTGACCGAGAAGTTGGCTTTCTCGGCGAGAAGCGTAGACTGAATGGTACGAATACAAGATGCCTCCACCAACCTAAGAATAGTGCTGAACCTACAAACAGTGGCTATGACAAGACCACGCCGCTCATTGACAATTATTGGCGATTCCGAGACACTGCAGTGAGTTCAGACCGTCTTTGGGGTCATTTCTGCACTGATGAACGACTGAGACGCACATGCTGACAAGAAACGTGTGATCGGTGTAGAAGCTCGGGCAACAAATTTCTCAAACGTTGGATGGAGTTCTTGGAGGAACATAGCGATTTGCGATTCCCCTCCATCGAGGAATTGCTTTCTTAAGACTTTCGGCGCATCCAGTGATCGTGCCATCCTAGTGAAAGACAATCTTCCGAAGGATCTCGCGTTAGATTATTATGCTGCTATGCCTGCTATTATTGCATAGTTGCGCCATCTCGAAAAGTCGAAGTCCAGCATCAATGGGCGCTGAGGGGCCGCCGTCTGTCAGCGCCAATGACTTCCCTGGGCCCACGGCCACGCGACTGTCAAGGGTTCCCAAGTTCCCGTGCATGATCAGACGAATGACGACCGGAGCGGGTGTTTCAGCGCCTTTAGCGGGTGGCCCTGTTCGCCGCCGATATGGGGATCAGAAGATATTTTTCTGAAGCGCTGGAGCAGTTTGTACACCGAGGGCCATTTTCTTGGTACGTAAGAAGAAAGAATAGAAAACTGACAGCCACAGAGAAGAGACCTATCGCATCTACAAACGCGTGCATTTGGTTTATGCGTGAATCGTGACTGTCTCCTTTGCCAAAAGAAAGAAATTTCGTAGGCCGCCAAATATTTACGTTGTAATCTTACCATTAAGCCCAAGCCCCTCTCGGTTCGGACTCCGAGAATGCTGCTGCTGCCTCATAACTTCTCACCACACTTCATTTGTCCCGTGTGCTTGTCGTGTACGACTTACCATGGGGTGCTTTGACCGAACATCAACGAGGTGTGCTGCATCTTGGGCTCAGCTTGTTTCATGCAGCAGACGAGTCCCTCCATGAAGCCCCCTCGGGGTGCGCAATTAGGTATGCATGGGAACGGCACAAGAATCGATGGAAGGAGCTCCTCCTATCCCATTCCATGAGTCGCAAAAGATCAATCTCTTGGAAACTCGACGCTCGTATCCTGATTCTTCATGCAGTCCGCACCGTTGCGCTTGGCCCCTACGAGGTGCAGCAGCATGCAGGATGCAGTATGCAGCACTGGCGTGAAAGCCTGCTAGCAAATGGTGGCTTCCAGACGCGCTTTAATACTCACAGCCCTGATATTAACATCAAGATTCTCGGAAGGTTTGCCCGTCCTCAGATGTTATTTGGTCGTTGGCTTTCTACGAAGTCAGGCATCGCGGAAGATCTCCTCCCAGGAGGCCAGGCTCCCTGCAGAGAGATCCTTTCCCGGTACCAGTAAATCCCTCCTCGCCAACCTGGCAGGCATTCCCTCTCGAATGGGTGCGGGTGCAACTGCTGCTTGTTTCGGCTGAAGATGGGAAGCTCTTCTGCCGCGCTATTATTGAGCCGTGATCGGAAGCAGTCCGCTGTGTTGCATGGCGCTCAATACCTCTACGCCTATGGTTCATGACAGCTCGTAGTTTGGCGTCCTTCGAACCGCTTTCACTCTAACGGCAGGCGGTAGCTAGCCCGCAGAGTGCGGCCCTTCAGGGCCTCTCTCCACTGTGGGACAGGCTTTCATTTGCGGAAAATCCCAAAGCATCCACAGAAGCACCGCTTCGTGGGGTAAGACATCCATGACAATTGCTCAATGCGGCTCAGCAGGGGTACCGCTATCTCGCCATGATTGATCTCCCGTCCCTTTCAAATTTCTATTTTAGCATGCCTCCCAGCTTCCCAGCTTCCCCTTGACGCCGTTTCATGGGGTCCTCCTTGTCTATCGCTGACAGGGCATTGCAGGATATATGATACGTGATGCGTCCTCGCTCGCATAGACGAATGAATATTCCGCTTCTGAATGGTCCCTAACAACTCTTCTTCCAAAGTTGGTCAACTGGCATATATGCGCGATGAGATGACGTGTGAGTAGGAGGGTTCACCATGCGATTCAGCCTTCCCGCCGCCACTTCATCTGCTACTTAAGAGCTGGTCAATAATAGATGTCTTTCCAGCACAATCTCGACCTCGACCTGCCCGCGGCTCTCCATACCGAAAGATCAGAGGGTCAAGTTATTAGCCTTCTTCACCATGAGCAAACTTAAAGGAACTGGGAAATGGCAGTCACCAACGCGGACCAATACGGGATCTTCAATAAGAGGTAAGGCTCGGTACCTTGTCCTACATGGGACAGCCGACTTGCGACTTCGTGCCAAACATGATCATACTTTTTCAGGACTGACGGCTATTGAAAGGCAAAATCTCTGCGCCAATACCTTTCCCTGACGATGATGAATTCCCAATTAGGACGCCGGGCACAGGCATAGCTACCCCCTTGGGAGGAACAGATAGCAGAATGGACAATCGTTTGCGAATCTCTACTGTCGTTGAAATGGACAACTCCCCTCGGCAAACCGGCATTGCCGTGAGCAACTTCGTAGATCCAACAGTAGCATCTTCCAATGCTGGGCCCAGTCAAAATCCGGCCGAGCCTCATGTACAACGTGCGAACCAACTCAGCGGCGTGCCGAATTCCATAACAAGTGTACCTTCAGGATCAAGTGGAGGGAAACCGCAAAGAAAAAAGTCCTCTCTGAGATCTGTCTTTGGCAAATTGTTTGGAGGCAGTAAGAAGGGCAGGAGTAGCGCCTCAAGTGCTCAAGAGCAAGAACCCTCCGGAGCACGAGCCGGACAGCATCGCAGTGTCAGTAGCGAGTCCTTCCTCAAGGACAAGAACTAACTTGTGCAGGACCCGACTGCTCTCAATAGTAGTACACAAGAACCTCCTAGCGCATCGAAACGTTCCGCGTCCTTACCCATAAACGAGTTCAATCGAGCCTTGCGATCTCACTCCGTCATAGCAAGCGACGACTTTCCGCTACAAAACCCTGGGAGTGAGACAAACCATGAATCAATACAAGCAGATGGGCAAAGGAGACCGCGAAGATCCACAACTCCAAGCCGTCTATGGACTCCCAATAAGGACTGGACTGGTCTGTCTCCGCGGCCAGCAAGCAGTCATGGTCGAGGCAGTAAAGTTGCTGCAGATTCTGATGCCGACGCCACTACTGGAGGCATTGGGATGGCCGTCACTAGTGGAAGTCGCTCGAATAGGCGATCCAGGAGCTTAGGCGAGATGCGGCGCGAAGCTGCATCAAGTACGGTCAGGCGCCGAAGCGATGAAATAAGGTACTGGAGAGAAAGCTACGACCCTGGAGTGCTATCGCCAATGTCGTCAAATAAAGCGGACGCTGAGGATCCTATTAATATTGAGCCAGAAGATCAACCGGTACAAGAGACCCGGGAACAGCCACAGCCCTTCAATTTCGGACCATTAGGCGAAATGGCCGGCATGAAAATTACCCAGGTAGCAAGTCTGGAGTCCCGAGTCCAACGGCTGGAAGAGAGGATGCTCAAGATGGAGAGAATGATCTACCGAAGTGGTCAATTACCCGCAGGTGGTGTTCTCTCACAAGATTCACCGAAGAAGAATGGAGGGAATGACAACTCGTCGATGCCTCAACTGCCCCCGGATGACTCAGAGACTTCCTTACCTAGGCCTCAAAGGAACCGAGAGACACATCCAAGCCGGCAAGCGCCGAGATCAGAAGGGAGCCAGATACGGTCATCTTCTTACGGGAGTAGTCGCCCGTCAACAACTTCGACACACGTTTCCTATCATCGTTCTTTCGACACATTCTCTCCTCCTGCCACAAGTACTGTGGAGACAGTTCCCAGCACCGTACAGAACTTTGCTCGGCCTCTTTCCACCTCAACCACGATCCGCGGAATCCCTTCCAGCTCGCCTACACTGCCCAAAGATGGCGCCCTTACAGGAGAGCACTACACTGTTCTCACAAACATGATTCTAGCGGAGAAAGAAGCACGGCAGCAACTAGAAGCGATGGTTGTCAATCTCCAGCAGCAAGTGCAACATCTACTTTCTGTTGCTCCAAGATCATACCCCACGCCCAATTCAGACCACGAGGATCCCATGCACGAAGGCGAAGCAACGAGTCGAGGATTCTCAAGCTTTGAGCAGGATGACAGCAGTGATGACGAGGGACGCTACGTCAATGATGAAGTCTTTCAGACGCCGAATGAAGAGCGAGGCCACTTTGGAGACGAGATCTTTGGCGATGTGGTGAGTAGTGAGGTGAAGAGTGCACCGAGGACGCTTAGCCTGAGCCAGATTACGCTGGGGAAGGGCATGCAGCCCAGTTTGAATTTCTAGACCGAGTTACGATGATACCATGTTTGGGCGCTTAGCGTGTATTTTTATCCAGCTAGTTAGCGATAGGATGGGCCCTGAGCATTGTAGGATACCTGAGTGTGGGACACGGCATTTGCATAGCGGTGTTTTTGAGTGGGTTTTGGTAATCGTGAAGGAAATTAAAATCTTGAATTAAGGCCGGGAACCTTCTGGGCAGACTCCGTCTTATGTGTGTGCCTTACGTGTCTGGTGTTTTGGCAAGTACCAGCCGGGAAGGAAGTTCAAGTCGCTCAATCAATTTCTGAGCCACGAATTAGTTTCTTGCACGTTCCACTATCATCGAAAGATGCCTTGGAGATCTCTCTCTAGGAGGAAGCATCCGAGTCTGGATATTCAATTCGTCCAAATGCCTCAAGATTCTAGGTATCTCAAAGATTCTGGACATCTTAAAGGTCGCAATCTATAGGAGCTATGACTGAGGCAATGTTTCTACGTTCACGCGATATATAAATCGAAGCACTGCATAACTTATTGGATTCTCGTTCGCGATATGCTTTAGTGCTGTTGTGAATCGAGTGCACCTGAATCCTAGTTGAGGGCGCTCGACACTGAGGAACGAAAAGTTCTGTTCAAGAGATTGCCTTCTGTAGCTCGAGACGCATAGAGAGTAAGATGAAGTTGGCCGAGATATGGGTTGGGAATAATACTGCATTCTTCTCGAAGCTCGATTGGTTGCGTTGAGGTTGCCGAGGCGGAACGAAGCGCGCCTCCTGGATGGACGCTGAGGCTGATGTGAAGTTGGCGAGCTCCTCATGCCAAAACCTGATACCATTCGACTAGGCCTTGCGTATTACTGCTCACTGGGGCATGGCAGTTGCCTCTTTTGCGTCGCGAGGTCCTCGCTTCCTTCCACTTCTGGTCATGCGGGGTTTGAAGACCGAACCGACCTCGACATCTTCTGAAGGCAGGAAACGAGGCCTCAACTAGACATAACGGTGACGATACTCTGACTTTGCCATTCGGTTGCCACATTCAATTGAATACCGGCTATGTTTGAGCACAGAAAATGCGAGTAGCACCTTTGTGACCCAAAAAATGCGAGCCACTTTGAAGTTGACAAAACACCTCGGCAGGTTCTGTCTGGAGTCGAGTTTTGAAGCGCGCGACCCTGGCCCTGCATCAAGGTCGAGACCTGCCACTCGGATGGAGAGGTCGACATTCGGTGGTGTGCTCTTCGAATGCGGCAGGAGTGGTTAGCCTCAGACGAAAGCGGAAGGAAAGGGGAGTGTTAGCGCCAAAGCTAAGGTTCCCATCCCATACACTATCTCGAAATCCTTCAACTAGTTGTGCGCAGTGTGCAGCACTTCTTCAAGGTCTGACCAGCGTTGCCTGCAATGAAATGATATGTTGATATGTTGATATGTGAATGGTAACTGCTGTCTCTACTTTCTCTTCCCTTTGTCTAGAGGTGGAGAGCTACCGTATATGGGAGCAACTGCGTTCCAACCCGCAAAGTCGCAGCAGTGGGGTGTACGATGTTGATGCGAATGGCTTTTGGGTGGGTGGGGGGT
>AYLM01000291.1:0-29263 GCA_001625345.1 Cairneyella variabilis | reverse complement strand
ACGCTGTATTGTGGGGTTGTGTATGTGTGTCCGAGGTTGGGTTGCGTGGGGAAGAGGAGGAAGGTTATGCCTGTATGTCCCCTCCATCTCCAATCCCATTCTATCCCCTTCAACCATATTTACCGAACCAATCGGCAGCTGTATTGACAAAGAGTCGGGATTGTAGACAGGCACCGAGCGCCTCATCTGGGGTCAAGGCTCACCCTCCTCCCTCCGCGCAATCACCACCACCATTCGCGGCGTCAAACTCATTTTGGCAGCCGCTATCTGCTGGGAAAACTACATGCCGCTCCTCCGCCAATCTTTATATTCACAAAATGTGAATTTGTATTTGGCGCCGACGGCAGATGGAAGGGATACGTGGCTGGCACTGATGAGGACGGTGGCTTGTGAGGGGCGCTGTGTAGTGGTTAGTGGGAATCAGTGTTTGAAGAAATCCAACTTGCCTCAGTGGATTACAAGAGAACAGAAGGAAGAAGGCGGGAGCTTGAATCAAGGTGCTGGAGGAAATGGCAATGTGACACCGACGCCTGCGAGATTGAGGAGGAAATCAACCATCACGGAAGATGGAAACGAGATTGCTTTGCCTGAATCCACCGACGTCCACACACCAACACCTGCGAGACTGAGGAGGAAATCAACAATAACGGAAGACGGTAACGAAATCATATTACTTAACGCAGACGACTCTAGCTCAACCATCGAACCACCAAAATCCACATCTAACCCGAAAAGCCCGAAGGAGGACGAATTTGTATCCAGAGGAGGCTCATGCATTATCTCGCCACTGGGCGAAGTTCTCGCAGGGCCTCTGTGGGATGACGAGAATGGATTATTGGTAACAGAGGTTGATTTTGATGATTGTTTGAGAGGGAGGTTGGATTTGGATGTAGGCGGCAGTTATTCGAGGAATGATGCGTTTAGATTGAGTGTTGAAGGGCTGGATTTGAGTCCTCCGCCGTGAACATTGTAGGTGAAGGAAGGATTGAGTTGTATATACAGAATGAAAACCCCATATTTGTATATATTCGAAGAGCTAAAGCAGACGGTGTATATCATTTAACCCCCGTTGGATGGTACCGCAGCAGGCCAGAAGTGCATAAATTATCTGTACAAATCACACGCGCTCGTTTTCTATAGTTTATGTACAGTACATACCAATAGGGGGTTTCTACAGGTAATCTATGCACATTTCCTACGGATAATTCATACTTTCTTGTAGATAATCTATAGAGTACTATGCGACATGCAACGATACCAAGCTCATCATGTGACAAGGCTTGAGTTGAAGAGATTCACCTATATGTATAGCGCTAATCTATATCGCCACTCTTCTAGACTTAGGTAGAGAGAGTACCATGGTCTCGATCTTATCATGCACAGCCACATCCTCAGCTGCACTTTAGGAAGAGGCAAATCTCACGTGCCCAATGTTGGATACTCCGTTACTCGTGATCTGTGCCGCTGGAGCCGTCAGTTCCTTCCCAAACTATCTCCAACCTCACATCTCGCACTTTTCTCGCACAGCCACATCTCTCCACCTCCACCTCCTCTTCGGCTTGGCACATTCCGAGATCAGGAACTTGTCAAGCTAAACCCTTTTCCTCAAGCTTTTCCTTCGGGGACCGCGAAGCAGCGCTTGCGCCTCGTGGCTCGTTTGCCGATAGTTCAGCGACTAAAGCAAACAATTCCTTTCTAGTCTGCATCGAGTATCAATATTAGGATTTGGCGGGTGTCAGAACTCAGATTTGCGGGCCAGAGCCTAGGATCCGATGCCGTCTGCGTCTGTTTATTGACCATGGAATTTGGGGAGCTTGACGTCAGGAAGCGTTTGCTTGTGCGACTACCATCTCAATTTCTTCACTGAATATTTTCCTGGACTTACAACGAGGCGTACATGCAAACCGTTGCAGAGCCTCCATCTAATCTTCAGCCCCTCCTGTTTTATTATTCAGGTTGAAGTGTTATTATTCGCTTTGTTCTGGTTTCTGTCTAAGGTTTGGCGTTCAGCTGCCAACGTCCTTCGCCCTGGCCTCGATCGCAGCCGGCACTTGATCTGTGCTGAGCGTAGCGTACCTTCTACACTAAAATACTCAAATTGGCCCTGCAGCGATCGCGCCTTCCATGCAAGCTCCTGCAAGTCACCCCGGGCATGATGATTACAGGGCAGGACGATTACAGGGCAGATTATTGATCTTCATCTCTCCAACATCATTTTAGTTTGTCGGCTAGTGAGTTTATGATACTTTAGAGAAGACCCTTGCTTCTTCTACTGCTCGTGGAAATTTCTGCGACGAAGCTTTTCTATTGTTTTTCTACAAATATCTTTGCTGCGCTCTTGAGGTGGGAGCAGGGCCAAGCTTTACTGATTCGAATTCGAAGAGAATAACACGCTTTGAGCTGCGCGTGAATTGCAAACGACGTGGTATACGACAGCATCACTTGGCACCGAAATGGGATACTCACCCTGTTTTGCAGCCATTCACAGGCGCAGGAAGCCACACTGGCAGCAACAGTTCCAATTCACTGTAGACCTTCCTCTCGACTTTGATGCCAGTCGCACTATTGGCCGCAGTATCCGTGGTCCTGTTCTTGATCTTGAGACCGAGGTTGCTACGAGTTTACCGTCCGCGAACATATCTAAGGACACTCAAGAATGAGTAAGTCAACTCCAAGAGAGCGCGCAGAAGCTCCAGCTGACCAATTGAACAGGGAGAGGTTTAAAGAACTGCCAGACGGCAGATCCAACTGCTTCGGTGCTTTCCGCAGCGTGAACGACGAATATGTGCTCAACCACCAGTCCCTTGATGGATACCTCTACCTTCGGTTCTTCAAATTTCTTAATATTATCTGCTTCGTCGGGTGCTGCATCACTTGGCCTGTTCTTTCCCCAGTTAATGCTACGGGCGATGGTGAACAAGAGCAACTGGATCTCCTGTCTTTCTCCACACATTGGCAGCGATCAGAAGAATAGATACTATGCGCATGTATTCATTGGATGGATATTTTCTGTGAGTTGAAGAGCGGTCTTCTTCCAGTTCTGCACACGGACATTGTGTAGCTTTGTGATGCTTGTGATTACCAAAGAGACGGTCTACCCGAAGAGATCAGAGAGCAGAGATGGCATCCATTCAGAGCAGACTTTTGGAGCGCATCAAAGTTTTCAGCATGATTGAACAGACCAGAAGGTTGTGTCAGAGACGGTCGCCTGTCAAACTGCATCCGATTGCACAGATCACGAAGTTTGTGAAGTTTTTCATCCTTCTCTGCGGAATGATGACTGGAAGAGGCGGGATTCTCAGTACCGACGCCCAAATCGCGAATGCAGTGCGCCACGCCTTCGACGGGCTATCAGAAGGTCTCGACATAACTGGATAGCGGACAAGACGACGATCATCGTAATCGTAGACTCGAGGCCAAGAACAATATGACCTTGTCTCGCCAGACGAGTACACTTGCGTGTTTCTGTGATATTGCAGGACCGTCCGAATTTGCTGCGTATCTAATTCAGGCGTAACTACGCCACACGATCCGCAGAGATAGCCTGTTGGCCTTCGATGGTAGTGGTAGATGGGGTAACTTTTGGCTTTCGAATTGTGTATATTTCGCTTTAGAGAATAGCTACCTAAGTTTCAAAAAGTGTACGGTAGAGAGGATTTTTGAAGCGATGGAGAAGACGATGAGGATGTAGATACGTGAAACACAGAGCTGTGAAAACGGGGTACTGATGGTGACTGCCAACGTTCATTGGACAACGCTTCAGGGGCGGCATTCGCGATGCTCGGGGAGTTTGACAACGTAGGTTGTGGCTCTCGCTATAATGTCGCGACTATACTGAATCCATATACTGACTCCATGGGAGAATAGACGTTGTAGCCTGTTACCGATTATGGTTTCACACACAAGGTAACGCAACATATATGTCCGGCTTTTCAACCACGATCCTTGCGCCTCTTCTCACCACACCCCCAACACTTACAATACCCATAATCCCAGCCTTTCTCTCCACAATCTCTTTGCTCGCATTTCTCACCAGGCACTGCTCCTGCAGTCCTGTCCGGAATTTACTGATCTGTGGACACGGGTTTCGCAGTCCGGTTATTGTAACCACCGCATGCCTATCCCCTATCTCATCTCCCGGATTGCGGAAGTGAAGCTTTGTTCCTGTGCCTAACGCAAGTAGATCAATGCCTGAGGCTGTGATGTTTTCGCCTAGATCTCCGGGTTTGACCTCGAACCCAGACGCCTTGAATTCATCGAAGAGCTCTGACTGGATGAGATGCACCTGTCTTAGATTTGGTGGTGGCGGCCTGATATGTAGCCGTGAGCGATGCTGCACTGTAGTGCCACAGTGAGCATCGCCTTCAACTCCCAATCCTTCGAGAAGTGTGATAGAATCAACATTGAGTTTGGAGAATTCGTGTTTTGAGGAGACGGATAGAGAAATCGCAGTGCCGTAGCCAGTAGAGAGTGAAAGTTGGGGTCTCAGGCTTTTGCTCGACTTGGTTTAACTTGTAAGTACCACAAGAGTGAGAATAGGATGGTAAGAATGGCAAAGGCTTGTGCAATTGGTGTCATCATGTAGTCTTGGACGGAGTGAGGCATTGAAAGCGGAAAGGAGGAAGAGAAGTGAGGGAGTTGCGAGTCAAGCAGGTCGGTGTCAGCTAACATTGGATTAGCTTCATACTAAATCCAAGCTGGGAGTCATCGGTCTTGGGTTGCGTTCTAATCCAACGCTGATATGTAATTGCAGTGCTTCTTAGTGAGGAGTTGTCAGTGGCAGAGCATACCTGGGTACTGCAGACCAGCATGCTTATTTTACCTGGGTATATGAGGCGACATTTGAAGGTCGGGGGTTACGTAGATGGTGTTATTCCGGCGAGTGACTGTTTATTAACGGAGTTTGGTGTGTTAGATAGGATATCTTAAGCAAAGAAAGCAATGTAGGCTGAGTTTTGCAGTGTTGGCGAGGAATGAAGCCTCGACCAAAGAGGTCGCAGTGCTTGAGGTTATGATCACGTGATTCCATTAGCGCCACCCAGCCACCATCTTATTTCTTCTCATCTCTTCGATCTTCTTTCCTTCCTACTAGGAATGGCCACAATCAATTTTCACATTACCTTATTTGAACGCATATTGAAGAACAGACTTATGCGCCATGGCTCGACTTTCTTCATGTTCTAATGCTTTCTAGTCTCTCAATTCCCCTTTTGCTTGCATCACCTTCGCTCGCCGAGTTCTCGCTTCTCTGGACCCAATAAATCTTATATTTTGAGTCCTTGCAATTGTTTTACAACCAAATCATAAAATTTGGCCTGCAATCTAGCTCCGACGAAAGCATCTGTCTCATCAGCGCCCTCCGGTATCCCGAAAGCATTCGGCCCCTCCAAACAAGCTCTGATGACCACTGGCATCGTGTCTCCCAAATGGCTCTTCAGATATTCCAGAAATCCGTCATGGAGCAACTTCTGTCTGATCTTCACCGTCTCACTCGGCCGAACATTCCGCAGATCTCCAATTCCAACAATGACATTTATCGGCTTCCAGTATGCGATCTCCATCAACACCACGCCCAAGCTGTAGATATCATACTGCTTCTTGAATCCTCCACTGCGAGCATCGTCACGTGCGTTGCCATGGGCTTGAGGATGGCGATATAAATCATGAGCTGGGTTCTCCGGTGGCTTCTCAGTCATGTCCTCATGCTGAGCTGGACGTGAATAGTCGAACCCGGACAGATATGGTCGGGAGAGATCATAATCGGTCTGTTCACCTCTGAAGAAGAGGATATTGTTGCTTCTGATCCCTTTATGCAGCCAATTCACCGCGTGGAGCCGCTCAAGACACTCTGCTATGGCCTTTGCTAGTGCAATGCGAGTCGTCAAGCTGGCCATCAGTCGACTTCTATCTTGAATGAGTTCGAGAAGGGACGTCGGCCTCGCATTTGGATCGACCCCGGGTGGATTTTCAAAGACAAGACCAACTCTGTGTTCATCTGCCTGCTGGAGGAAGTATCCCAGACAGTGAGGTGCTTTGAACTGTTCAGTCGTTTTGTTTTCTCGCAGGAGCGCAACGAGAGCTTTGAGGCGCCGGAGGATTCGAGAGTCCGGACCATTGGTGCCATTTTCTGAGAATTGGAGATCGCATTCTTTCCATTCCACCCAAACCCGTTGATCCGCCCCTTTGGACTTCTGATACCAGGCTTCCGCTCTCTGATCACTCAGAGAGCTTCCGTCAGTGTCTATCAGAGTGATGGCACTGAAGGAAAGTTCTCCCGATGTTAGCTCCTTCGCCGTCTGTCCCAGGTCCAACTTTTGAGCCACTTGTTCTGTCAGCGTGTTTGTGTCGATTGCTGAGCTCAAAGCTTTGAACTGAGCGAGGTCAACCAAGTGAGGCTGCTTGGCTTCTTGTGGCAGTGCTGCGAAATCATGCTTATCTATTGTCGAGTTGTGGGAGGGTGGATTGAAGAAGTATTGTTGGAACGTGGTGCTTGTCCTGGCCACGGAGCACGATTTGACAATCTCTTCCAGATAGTCGATTCGACTGTTAAGTTGCATGATCTGATAATCAGTCCTAACGTGTCGAGAATTGAGCATGTCAAGCTGGTGCCCATTAAGAAGCTCCTTGAGAAAGTCGTTCAAATCCGACAGTTTCTTCACGAGTTCCTCAATTTTCGCTCGATCTGACATGGCCCACCGCAAACCAGTTGTGTGTTTGCTCGTTTTCCGAACGAAGTCCAACGACTTCTTCAGCAAAGTTCCTGCATTGGGAAAGCGACTCTCAAACGCTTCAGCACTGGCAGCTTTCTGTTCATTGGCTTCCTCACATATAAGAGGTTCTGCCAATGGCTGAAACCGGTCATCGAGTCTTCCGAATTTCAGAAGCAGTCTCCTTTGTTGGTCCAAAACGTCTACAAGTACGTTTCTGCTTGCTTTGCTGATCAAGAGGGTCTCCTCGCGCTCAGTCAATTGGGCGACGTGAGCCCAGTCGAGGAGCCTACATTGTTCCGTTTTTATCCGAACTCGGAGATATTGATACTCTTTTGCCCAACCTCTTGCTTCTGAGAGCGTTTGATATGCTGTGGCAGGATGAGATATGGGGTATCAGTGTGCTCACTAGATCTACGTACCTTGCACACAACCTGCAAAGACCTGAAAAGCGAGCGAAGCTACACTCAAGGCCAGTCCGGCTGCGGTGACCGGATCCATTTTTAGGAAGTGTGATTTTCACCAACGAAGTCTGGGACAATGGTCTCCACGGTTGGAGTCTCTATTGGACGTTTTTGTTTTGGAGATGATGAGATTTAGTAAACAAAAATGAGGAAGGCTGTGAACGGTGGTCGACAACGAGCCTTGCGTGATGGCGTCACTGGATCGATCAGTCAATTGAGGCAAAGAATTGGACGTTACTTTTTCTTGTGCGCAGCCCCATTTCTGGAAATCAGACGTTGACGGCAAGGATGCGCGATAAGTGCCGCTAAGCTTCGCCTGGTCACAAAATATCAGGCTTGCATGAGCTGAATGCCGGTTGAGGATTCTTCACCAATAAGCTGTGGCGAGGCTCAGTGGCCCTACTAATGGCAAACAATTTCTATTCGTTCTGCAGTCCACAATCTGCAGTGTCCTCAGCGCCCTCCGCTTCATTTGCAGTGGACAACAAAGCGGGCAGTGCCCGACAAGTGGTGTGAATGAAATATCGCGGGGTAGGATATCCTCAAGTAGTGTGGCAGATATGGCAGGACAATTTCCTATCTGCACGCCATTGTCAGTTGACCCGAGGTGAATATTTTTGCTACTCTGCACGTCTTTAAAACCACAACGCTCAGACCACAGTGCCTTTCTTTGATGTCCAGATATTTTACACTTTTGTCGATAAGTTCTGTTGGAGATGTCGCGAAACTATCAAAGACCATCAGTTGAGAATGACTACACGGACAATGGAAGGACCAGCGATGAGAGAACGAGGAGAAAGTTCTCGTCCAAGGAGGAATTCGATAGTGTACTTGACACTATACTTCCTCGGTCCAGCAATTGCAATGTTTTCAAAACGTTTATCAGAGACAATGAATTTGTCCGAATTAGTGAAATTCTGCGACTGTTCGGCAAGGGCAAATGGAGCCTGCTACCACGAACTTTTTCGATCCTGAGAATGCTTGGCTGTGTGGAAGCCATGGATGGATTTGTTGCCGAGAATCGTTCCGATTTTTATTTACCATACACGGAGAACAATCTTCCAAAAGCCGTCAAGGGAGTCGAATTGAGGTCCAAGTTTATCCAAATTCAAGAGATCGTCTTGTCTCAACAGGGCCTGGCGGACCTTGAAGAGGGAAAGACGCACGTTCATTTCCATGGACCAGCGGACGAATACTTTGGCCACATAGATGACCTTGGTCGTGGCAGGTTTGGTACTGTGGATCATGTGTACAGTGTTCTCAGTTTACGAGAGTATGCGCGAAAGCGGATCTATCGAGGTTCGTCATCGATGAAGGACAAGACGATGCTCGAGTCTTTCGAAAACGACCTGGTCGCCCTAAAGAGGTTGTCTCATCACCGGCATGTTGTCAAGCTTGTGGGCTCCTATACCGACCCGTTCAATGTCGGACTCATCATGACTCCAGTAGCTGATATGAAACTTTTGGATTACCTGACGTCCAACAGAGACCAAAACATTCGTAAGCAGTATTTGAGGATGTTCTTTGGTTGCCTGAGTTCTGCCCTTCAGTACCTTCATTCCAATGACATCCGACACAAGGACATCAAACCGCAGAACGTGTTGGTTAAGGGAACCACCGTTCTTCTGACAGATTTTGGTACTGCTCGGGTCTGGGAAGATGGAGATCAAACTACAACCGAGGGGCCCATTTCCGCTTACACACCAAGATACTCGGCACCTGAAGTGGCTGATAATTACGTAGGCCTAGTTACTCCTCATTCTAGTGCACAAGCTGATTTGTTGCCCATGATAGCCTCGAAATAAAGCGAGCGATATATGGTCGCTTGGCTGCGTGTTTCTGGAGATGGCCACAGTTCTCAACGATCGCACAATTTCTGAGATGAAAGCGTTCTATTCCAAGACAGGTACAGAGGCAGCGAACATATATCAGAATACGGACGCTACCAAGGAATGGATCAAAGGTCTCACAGGGCCTCTTCCCGACGAAAACTCCGAGCCTCTCAAATGGGTTTCTTGGATGCTCAATGCGATGCCCAAGGACAGGTCAACAAGTAGCCAGGTCTTGAACGAGATTACCAATAATCCAGATTCGTATCTGTATATCTGTAACTTCTGCTCGTCTGATGGACCCGCTGGTTGTTCGAAGAAGAACCGGCCTTTTCAGAACAACAGTGGGTCATCGAATGCCAAAGTCTTGGTGCCGAAAATGCCTCCTGCCATTGAAGAGGCTCCTCGAACTTGCGGCGGGACGGTGACTGCAGCGTTTCTCGGATTCGCTGAACGATCCACAACCCACCTCACCGACCTCCCACCCGAGAGTGTACCCCAACATCAGCTCCCCGAAACACGAGAAGAGGATCTCGAGTCGCTGCCGCCGCCGTATAATAAAGTTGAGAATGAAGTGACGACCCGGTTGGACCGAGCTCCAGAGAAAAAGGTTCACTTTTTGGGGCCCCCAGATCTGTAAGCAATTGTTCCCATTCAATGATTCTGGATCCCTTATGGAAGCCAGGTATCCTAAGATTTCTAATAGATGCTAATAAGATGCAGGCAAGACGTCAAAGTTCAAATCTGCCATGTGCCGTCTTGTCAACGCCGCTTCTTTGGAGACGAAAGTCGCGAGGTCCATTATCAACAAGACCATCCAGTACTTGCCTCGACTCAACAGTCGCCTGTCCAGGAAGACCCTAGGGGGAGACGAATGAGCCGGGAAGCCTCACCTTCAAACACAGGCCCTATTAGATTTGGCATTCTACCAACTGACTGCCGCCCAGAACCGTCCAGCCTCCCGGTGGATGAGGATGAGCAAGTTGCAGATGACTTGGTGGCAGAACGACTCAGATAGCCTCCCTTGTATAGAAAGGATTGTCTTCCACTCCCAAAAGCGTCGATGGCGCCCTCGTATATCCTAGCTGGCTCCAATCGATTTACAGGCCATGAGATCCGTGATATCTCCCGCACTCCTGGCCTCCATAACTTGTTTGTATATGGCCGATTTATGTTTCCGAGTGTGCTCCGAGCAGTTGCTGCGAAGTCCACTCAAGGAGTCTACTCTTCCTTGCACCAGCGACGTCTATTTCCTACGTCAACCGATTGGGCGAAAGCGGATATCTCGATCAAAAGAGCAGCGGAAATCATGACTCCAGCTCTGCTTAAGGGCTACGATAGATGGCGTCCTAGTGGCATGGATTGCGCAACAATACAAGATTCTCGGCTCACGGATAAGATCATGAGAAACAGGGCAGCTGATGGGTATGATCCCATTGACCCAGAACCTCCTGGTGAGGTGGTTGGCTTCATCATTCTTGGCCTCACGGAAGAAGCATTACGGTATTGCGATGTAGTCTTTACGTCGGATCGCAAGTCCCTAAAGCTCGCCCAGCCTTCGGCACTTGCTCAAAAGGAGACAAGTCCAGAGAGAAGTCCGGACCCGGAAAATCAGCCCCTTCAACGACAGCCCGTCAAGGTGGAAGTTGAGCTCATCAGCGGCAAAATGACAACTGTGAATGCAATGACTTATGTCTGGTCACAAGGCATCGAGGGTTTGAGGAGCTCATGGCATGAGGAAAAGTTCATCCGAGGTCCTGCAATGGGGAAGCTTTTGGGTATTGATGATGGTTGGAAAGCCGAGGAACATGCGCTGGCTACGATCATGAAAATGAGATATGCATTACCTGGTGACTACCTGTTCGGAGCAATCATCAGAGAAGACGCGGACGAGCTCGAACGCCTCCTCGAAGACGGCTACGATCCAAACACTCCATGTAGAATATACGGCTTCCCTCTCCAAGCAGCTATCAGCACCGGCCATGAAGACATGGTACGCCTCCTTCTCGACTTCGGTGCGGATGTCAACGCTAGGGGAGGTCGGTATGAGACTCCATTGCTCGCTGCCAGTCACTACGGACATAAAAGAATCGTGCGGATGCTTCTCAAAAACCGTGCAGACGTTTTTACTGGCGGCGGAAAATATGTCAGCCCACTGTACCAAGCTGTGGGCCATTCAGACCAAGATATTGCAGAGATGCTCCTCGAATACGGTGCTTGGCTGGGTAATGATTACAGAGAGTTACTGGATCTTGCTTCCGAGAAACGCGATAGAGGTATGAAAGATCTTCTCCTGGATTATGATGTCACCGACCTGCGCCGGAGACGCATCTCATCGGCAGACACTCGCAGAGGTCGTGATGGCCAGCTCATCAAAGACGAGAAGACGAAGAGCGACGAGTTAAGTCACCTGGTTAAGGTCTCATCCAAAGTCCTCATGACCGTAGTGACGAAGTTCATGGTCCTGCAGTCTCAGCGCGGTAGCTGGAGAGGGAGGAAGGGAGTCATTATTGCCAGAGCAGCGATTGAAGCTGGTGCACCACCGATAATATTGGAGTATATACGGGGCGCGGTGAATCCGGTTATGAAGTTGATTGAATCTTTGAAGGACGCGGATTTGAAGCAGGAGATGGAGGCGAGAAAAGCACTCGAAGAACAGGAGGGACAATGATAGTTCTAGCAGCAGCTCCAGGTACCAGAGAGACACGAGAGACATCAAGTTAGGTGAGCAAGTGCTGAAGAGGTTCGTCGGCGACAAGTGACTTGAGATGGCCCCACCTTTGCGCTGACTAGCAGTGCAAAGAAACACATTGGTCCATCCAGCCATCGGTATCAACCATTTCTAGAATATCTTATATGGGGACTTGAGGACTGGTTTGGTACATGGCACTCTATACCCTGGTATTTCCTTAGACATAAGTGGACTTGTGTTTCCTTACCTCACATTCCCTTGAGGTCCCGTCCTCAACTATTACTTTCTGTCTTGATTTTCTGCGTCATTGAACGTAGAGATCATGTTTTGTCTACACGTACCTAGGTAGCCTAGTCGGTAATTGAGAAAAATTACACTACTGATTTGACAGTGAATGCTGATTGCAACAATATCTGCTCATCACCTTCGCTCTGGCAGTTGTGATTCATTTCTGCTTTTGTTTTGTCACAGTCTGCTATGTCCTTCACCACGTTCGCTCTGCTACTCGTGAGCCTAGTTTGCCACTTTTTTTTCCTTTGCTCCAGTTCATTACCTCCATCACCACATTTAACGCGCCACTCGTGGTCCCCATTCTGCCGCTTTCATCTTTTGTTCTACCTTGCCACGTCCTTCACCATCGTCAGGTTGCCAATCCTGTAAATCACCTCTGCTCACGGCATTCTTTCTGCTATCAGTCTAGATAGCACTGCAATAGACTTGATTCTGCCAAATCCAACCCAATTTCTCGATGTACTTCTCACCGCTTGCAACCTGCCGTTTGGATGTTGGATTCTACTCTTCGCCACCTTGTTCTACTCCTCGTGCATTGGAATCAACCCCAGATGATCCCATAGTTCATATGAAGGGCTTCATTTTGTGCTAGTATCTGCACTGAGAGAGAACGACTTCAAAGGAGATCCGAGACATACAAGGTGAGCTCAATTATTGAGCACTGGGAATTAATTTGTATTCTTATTGTAAGTATAGGGAGGAATGGGAAACTTTCATAGCAACCCCCCACCTAAGTCGGACTTGCAAATTTGTGGAACACCTAGGTATCAAGCAGGGTGATTCGAGAAACATGATCTATTCTCTATTCATGGTATCGAGGCCTCTGCCATGCTCTTTTCTCTAAATTGGTATCTATACACTGAGATGATCCCGACTTCCACTCCCAGTACAAGTCACCTCACCAAACTCAGCCTGTGCGAAGGTAGCTCGTGTGTCTAAGATAAAAGCTCCTCTCAGTCCTTCTTCGGCTCTCCATTAACCACCACTTCCTTCTCATCCCGTACTTCCTCAAACCCAAACCTGTCCATGGTATTCCCCCACGCAGCATCCACAACAGTGCCGTACCTCAGTCCTTTGATTTTCGCAAAAGAATACGCGACTCTAGCAATCGAACAAGGCTCATTCCTTCCCTTGACCATCGCGCCCTGCTCAAACCTCTCTTTCTTCACTGTTTTATAATCTTTCAAGCTAAAGCCGCCAGGCCCATCAGCTCCTTCCATTTCCTGCACGTATGGCCAAGCTGCGTGACTAGGTCTCATCTCGCACCACGGGCCATCGGTTTCTAAGTGGAAGCAATTGATCGGTAAAGCTTTCAGGACCTCCAGGTTCTCCTCGGTCTTCAAACTGCACCCATTGATTCCGATATCGTAGTCCATTGCCAGAAGCTCTAGCATTTCGTCCTTGGTACCGGTAAAAGAATGCACAACTCCCTTCTTCGGTAGCTTTGAATCATACCGCCGTAATATCTTGATAAATTCTTCATGGCAATTGCGGGAATGGAGGAACAATGGAACTTGCTTGTCTGCCGGGAGACTTGCGGCGAACTCGAGCTGTGCAGCGAAGTGCTTGATTTGCATGTCTTTGGGAGCAAAATGTAGGCGGTCAAAGTCAAGACCTATCTCGCCGAATGCCACACATATGCCATCTGCTATAGCAGTAGAGGCCAATTCCTTTATGCGGGAGAGGGGATCGGGGTTCAGGTCGTGGGGTTCGAGCTGTTTGGCGCAGCAAGGATGTACGCCAACTGTGGCATATACGAAGCCCGCTATGAAGGTGAAGTGGGATTAGTTATGTGTCCTGAATATACTGTGCGCTGCGGTATGGACTCGGTCAGGATGCCGGAAGGCGGAGGAGCAGTGAGAGAGACGAACGATATTTCTTTGCCAGCAGAATTGCTTCTCTACTATGCTCCTCATCACTCCCCGTAACAACCAATTTCTTGCAGCCGGCGTCCTTTGCCCGCTGAATGACATCGTCGAGATCCCCGTCATGTTTTCTACTTCCATGATAGACGCCGTCGTACATCGGGTCTGTCAGATTTATCCCAATCTATTGCGGAGAATAGATTAGCTATGGTGTCTCAAGATGTGTCTCAAAGGTCTTTAGATCCCAAGAGTCAATGAGGCCATGTTAACTGCTCTTACATCAACGAATCTTGGCTTCCAAGGTCCATCATTGAGGGGGCACTCTTGGGAGTCGGCCAGCGGAGGTTCCATTGCTAACGCGTCCATTTTTATGCTGAATGCCCGAACTTTGGGAGACTGGGGTAAAAGATAGCGCAGGGTAGATGTAGAGCAGAGGAGCCTAGAGGAGATTTGTAGTCGATTCATGAATGATTCATAGGGCTGAGAAAAGAATAAGGTTGCGGGATGAGTCAAGAGGAAGCGACAAGGCTGAAAGATTTTAGCGAGGTTGACGACCGTATCCAGAGCTGAGTCCAAATTGCGAGATCGATATTAAAGATCTTTTGGGTCTAAAAATAATTCTCATCATTTTCACTTATCTAAGTCAAATAAGAAGTTTCTCAGAAGTATGAAATTCAATTCGCACCCACTGTCCTATGCCTATGGGTATCTTATTCCCGCCCAAATGCCCTAAACTCCACATGATCAACACAATTTACCATTTACACATAGCCATCTTATCACATCAAGCTTCCCTTGAACCCCTTCATCCTGCCATCCTTCACAACACCAACACTAACCCCTTCCTCGCCTGTCATCCATCCGGGCATCTTCTCTCCGTCCACAATGCCGGTCTCGACTAAATGCCTGATTCCGGCGAAAACATGAGGTCCATGGAACGTGATGCGGATATCTGGTCTCCACTCCTCTTCGTCCACTTCCTCGTCGTCTGCTTCTGTCTCTTGGTTTTCTCTTGGTCTTGACTTCTTCATTCCATTCTCGCCCTCGGCTGACAGCACATCACCATCTTGAGCGGAAGCAATGGCTGGGAATGGATCCTCAAGCCTAACATCGAACCGCTCAATTCCTTTGCCGTCATCTGCTTGTGCCGAGTTTCCAAATCTGCCTTTCGCAACTAGTTTCCGCCTCTTGACGACAGTTTCGTGCTCTTCCATCTTTCTCTTCATCCCGCTCTGGTTTTTCTCTTCTTCATGCTCCTCCGATACCGACGTGTCCGGGGTGGGAAGCTCTACATTCAGTGGGGTTTCCAGGACTCCAGAATCTCCCTTCGACTTCTCATCAGCATACAGACTCCATCCACCACCCGCAGCATTCGTTCTTCCTCCTCCTCGCTTCTCCACCAATGCTTCCAAATTCCTCGCGCTGAGATTTGTAGCTTCAAGTTTGTACCTCTCCTTGGGCTTGCTGAACGCCTTTGGTATTCCATCCAGTATCAATTTGCGCAGACTCCTGTTCTCAGTTGAAGGGCCTGGGATACTCGAGGCAGAGCCAGTGATTAGGGAGACGTAGATATATGGCGAGGAATCGGGAAACGCGACGTAGAACGTTTTGCTTGGGTCGAATACAGTCTTCTCTTTCGCTGACTGTAGCGCAAGAGAAGTATTGTATGGACTTTCCAGTATAAACACCCGCAGAATGAGGAGTGGCAGCGTAGCGTGACGGTCGAGGTTATAATGTGCTTTGACATCCGGAAGAACCTCTCTCTGTAGGTTTCGGAGAAATGTTGCAGGGTGAAATCGTGGTATGGAGGGCACTTCTGGTTCTGAAGAGAGTCGGGCAATCTTCAGTGCAGTCCATTTCTGAGATGTGGGATGACTGTAAAGGTATTGCATGTCTGCCATCGCCAATTGGTATAAGGAAATTCCATCACGCCAGTCGCCTTCGATAATGCGATCCACTATATCTCTCTTTGAGCCTTTCCGTGACTGGAGTTCAGTGTAGATTTCGCGGAGTGCATCGAGGGTCGCAGCTGGTGGATAGAGGTCCTGATCATCGTCATCTTCTTGGTCTGGGTCTAGTAGATATGGCGCAGTATTCTCTTGATTACGCTCATCGAGCCAGTCCAGCGCAAGTGAGAGAATGGCTGGTCGAGTAAGTCGATTGAGTGTCTTGGTGACTGCGGGGTGTGTTGAGTGGATGAGTTGGGCGGAGGAGAGGGCAGAAGTTGTTGGAATTGAGAGGTAAGACATATCGAAAGTCGTGTCATGTATCTCTCAAAGTTCAATGGGAATGCCGGGACAGAAAGATGCTATGCCTTCATTGTCGCATCGCCAATTATATTGGTGTTGTTTTTTCGCGATTGGAGGACGCGTTTACCGGCCAAGTCTCGAGAACACGTGATGGCGGCCGGGATATTTTCAAGTTTATCCGACGGTTAGCCTGATTAGGCAATAGAATACGGCGGCTGAAGTTGATTCGTTCAGAGTGAAAAGTCTCTCAAAGAAGCCATCCCGAGCAAAGGCCGATGCCGCAGTGGGTGATTAGAAATTTTGATTTGTCGAGTGTCGAATGCG
The DNA here is from genome assembly GCA_001625345.1 of Cairneyella variabilis. NCBI lineage: Eukaryota > Fungi > Ascomycota > Leotiomycetes > Helotiales > Cairneyella > Cairneyella variabilis. The sequence continues at coordinate 12,842 of AYLM01000291.1, read as the reverse complement.
CCTTCCGAGGTCATGCAAATCCCGAGTAGGTGAAGTCATTGATTACTGTATGCAGTTGAATGAAGAAAAGAAAGAGTCATCATTGAATTCTTTATTCACCTGGCAGAGAAATTTCAATAGGCTCACTTCTCTCTTTTGAAAGAACCAAATATCTTGTCAACTGCCTTCATATTCGTGTTGCCTGTGAATCAATCCTTTTATGGTATTTTACTCTTGGCCGCGACAAGCCGCGTGAAGGTTTTCGGCGCTTCATTCTTCATTATTCAGCACGGCATCCTAAGGTGGGGCGCGACAAAGGCAGCCCACTCCCACCTCGAACCTTTGAATTGTTTCTTCAACATCATTACCCAAACAACACTCGATTCCCCTAGACTTCAGGATCACCATTCACCTGGGGTACATACCACGCGCTGTGGCTCAACGAGGATCTTACTCAACTCGCAGCGTCTCTCCCCATTGAATAAGACTCGGGTCGACGAAGACAATCGCCCACCTTCACCTCGATATCACAGGCAGCCTCAAGACCGACATCGATTGCTTGGGAGTTTAATTAAAGCAGAAAGGGTTACGGCAACCTCGAAACGTCGAACGAAGGACTGAAGATGACATATAATGGAAGGCGGGGACCGAACGTGTCCGAATATATCGCAAATCTGAACGCCATTCCGAGCGCTCAAGACCTGCAGAACTCGAGCGAGGACAATTACAATCTGGAGCAAGATCTGGCGATGTTTACGAATGCCCAATTCTTCGACTTCGATGCGGGTCAAGACACGAATTTACAGCCTCCGAACTTTGGTGTTGATGCGCCAGCGGGACAGGTTGAGGACGTTGATCTAAAGAACTTGGACTTCTTACAAGGTTAGTAGCTTTTTCATTGTCCTCCTTTAGATATTTGAATGGCCTATGTCCTATGGATTCATCTTCCTGACGAGGAGTCACGGATGGTTCTCAATCATCACAATATCTCAATCCCCGCCATCACCTCAATACTGCGACCAACTCAAATCATCCGACACCACTCGATCCGCCACGCCACAAGTTAGGGCTCCTGGTTATCGGTGCGCATATTACAACACATATTGCTGCACACATTATGCAGCTCCGCGTGCGACCAACCTCTGCGACCATCCGCCCTACGCTACCAAATTGCGCCATGTCAGGTGACACAATACGAAGTCGGCCGCTGATCAATATCACAAGAAGATATCATATTACGCGGCTCGGCTTTACTTCCGTTGCTATGCGTTCTCACTGTTCTCTGCCATCGTTGTGTGCAAAAACAGACATGCTGACATTGCCGTCATGGCTGGTGTAGAAGAATTCTCTTTTCCCGAATTCGGAGCATACCCCCCAAGCACCACCTTCAGCGACAGCATACTGCCCGTTCCTGTACAAGCAAACCAAGCGGCATACCCCGCATCTTCATCCGCCAGTTCTCCTCCAGCACCCTCATCTGGAGGTTCCAAGCGCAAGGCAGAGTCGATATCTTCCGACCCACAGAGCTTCGAGGAACAATCCCGTCTGGCAGCGGAGGAGGACAAGCGAAGACGTAACACCGCAGCTTCGGCTCGCTTCCGCGTGAAGAAGAAGCAGCGGGAACAAGCATTGGAGCGCTCAGCTAAGGAAATGAGTGATAAAGTCGCCGCACTGGAAGGACGGATCAACCAACTTGAGACCGAGAACAAGTGGCTCAAGAACCTGATCACTGAGAAGAACGAGAGCAAGGAAGACATCGCTGCATTATGGAAGAAGTACAACCAGGAAAATGAGGCGCGGAAAGGTTCCGAACGCAAGGACGGTGTCGGAACCCAGGCTTGATCACCCAAATGGAATCGTCTTCCCTTCTTTGTCTCATCATGGGCGGCGGCTTTCTGCTTTTTGCGTTATTTCGCTTATTTCCACGTTTCTACAAATAAGGTGGTTGGTAGGAGCGGGAATACTGGAGTAAGGGGTACGAGGAGATGTGTCGTGAAGATGCTAAAGGCCATTTGATCGAGCGGACGATGGGATGGATTTATGATGAGCTCTTCACGCATTATGATAATGCCGAGATGATATTCTCGCACATAACAACTTAGCTTGAGATAGTGGTTGCTTACTATATTACTCTCAGCAATCGAAGATTTACAACAAGAGCCTCTGTATCTCGATCATGCTCTCCCTTTTCATTTCCTGACGCCCTAATACGTTGGTCCCTTGCACAATCGTTTCCCACGTCACGAAGAGAAGTCTGCCACCAAAGTCAGTGAGCGCTGTCGCTTATTCGTACCACTTTCTGTTCCTAGATTCTTTTCCCAGCACTTCTCCACCGCCCTGCCTCGCTTGCCAATTATGCCCCAGAATAAGCGAAATCGGTGCTTAGTTGCACGAAACAGATTGAAATATCGAATAGGCAAAGCCGAACTTGTCTTGGGAGTCACCAAAGCGTAGGCTTTGCAATGCATGTTTACCTCACTTTCAATGATATACCTATGTATCTGTTGGTCATGCAAGATGCGAATAGCCGACAATGCATTGACCAGACAAAAAGGCTGGGTGGGAATGAGACACTGCTGCGTTACATGAAGTTTGGTGAAGACATTGTCAGTTCTTCGCCACACACGTCTGCTTGTGTAACTTCATGATTGTACCTGAGAATAGGAATTTCCCCTGAATTTGAGTAATGCCTCCCACGCCACATTCTTTCCGAGACTCGCCAATTATCTCCAGATCCAGAAGTTTTGAACGTGGGTCCGGATTCTCGATAAGCGGAAGGTGCTCTGCAACTGAAGTCGGCGACTGTTGACATCTTGTCACACATCCGGCTTTCTGTGTCACAATCTTCGGTGCACGAATTCTGATTTTTCCAACTCTGCCACGAGGTCTCCAGTTCCAGATGACGAGGCCCATCTGCATATATCTCAAAATTCACCGAAGTCAGGCCTAGTATACAAGAATTGGGTAACCTGCGAACTTCTCATCACTTCCCAAAATATAGCTTCTAGATTAAAGAAGCTGGCTTAGCAGATCCACTGCCGTGGTTCGGCATGGGCCTATACCTTCCGAAGCTTACCGCTCTTCTTCTGAGCAACCCCAAAGCTGGATGCACCATTGCTTCTTGCTGGGCACACTATCCGAGATGCCGGTACTTGGGTTCCATGCGGAGGGAGCGTCGAAGAAAAGGCGCTGTTGAGCGTCATATTGCGGGGTACAGGGCAATCTCTAACATAAATTTTGAGGAGGGGTACTAACTAGTCGGTGAGTAGTGAAGATTATTGTCAACCCGCTTTAGTTTTCGTATCCTATGTTACTCTTTACCGTGAACAGATTTCCTTTATATATGCGAGTTCTGTGGTACTCTTACCTTTCCCTTAATCCCACTCCCCTAAGCATCAAGGATTCAGCATCAAAAACATCCTCGCTTGCGTGCAAGCAAGAGGTCAACTACACGCTTGCCCACCATGTTCGCTCCATTTAACTTACTCGTTGCTTCTAAGAGCACTTTCGCTCTCTTCACCTTGTTTGTACTCATTCTCTACCTCCTAGTCACTCGCACCTTGCTCTACCTCCGCCGTCGCCAATTTAAGAAAGCTCATGGCTGCCAATCCCCGCACTCTCGCGTTCCTCTCAAGGACCCTTTCTTTGGCCTCGACTTCGTCCTCAAGACCATCAACAATGCAAAGAATTTCCGCTACCTCCGCGGCGTCCACGAGCGCTTCGTCACCTTCGGTCCCACCTACGCATCCAAACACCTCAACTACAAAACCATCCACACCATCGACCCAACCAACGTCAAAACCGTGCTCGCTCTCAACTTTGAGCATTACAAGCTGTCGAGCTTCAGAGTCGATGCCATGGTCCTGCTCTTCGGACGGGGTATATTCACGGTTGATGGGAAAGAGTGGGCGCACTCGCGTGCTCTGCTCCGGCCTAGCTTCGCGAGGTATAATATCGTGCAACATCTCCTCGGACTCGAGACTCACGTCCAGAACTTCCTCTCTCAAATCCCGGCTAAAGGTGAGACGGTGGATTTGCAGACGTTGTTTTTCCGGTTTACCATGGATACTGCCACCGAATTCCTGTTCGGACACTCGGTCAATACTTTGCTTCAGGCCGATGCCATGGTGGCCGAGGGAAACAGCATTACGGATGCGCAGTTCGTGGATGCGTATGTGACGAGTTGCGTTGAGGCCGCCTCCTGTATTCGTCTCGGTCCGTTGCAGCATTTCAGGTGGAATCCGAAGGCGAATCGCACGAAAAAGATGGCGTTCGCGTATATTGATCAATTTGTTAACCAGGCGCTAAAAATTCGGTCGATTTCTTATGATCAGTCGTCAACAGCTGAGAGTGCGCAAGATGAGAAAGAACCGTATGTCTTTCTGCGAGAGCTAGCTAAGGAGACGGGTGATCGAGTCGCGCTGCGGGATCAGATTCTGAGTATCTTGCTAGCGGGACGGGATACTACTGCTGCGCTGCTGAGCAACATGTTCTGGTACCTGGCGAGACATCCGGAAGTGTATGCTAAGTTGAGGGAGGAGGTGAAATGCTTGAAGGGTATGCCGCCCACGGGTGATCAGCTGAAAGACATGAAGTATCTGAAGTGGTGTATCAACGAGAGTGCGTAACTCCTTCGTCTAAGCCTTCATCTGGCTAACCACAGAAAGCTCTCCGCCTCATCCCTTCTGTACCAGTCAACACTCGTGAAGCAATCATCGATACTGTGCTTCCTCACGGCGGCGGCCATGATGGGCAGGCTCCTATCTTCGTAGCCAAAGGAACACAAGTTTACTACTCGGTCTATGCTATGCATCGTCGAGAGGACTTCTTTGGCGCTAATACAGAAAAGTTTAGACCTGAGAGATGGGAGGGGTTGAAGTGCACTGCCTGGGAGTTCTTGCCTTTCAACGGTGGTCCTAGAATTTGTCTTGGTCGTAAGGACACCTTGCATCTCATTTGTGCCTTGAAGTGTTCTGAGGCTGACCTGAGCAGAGCAATTCTCCCTCAACGACTCATCCTACCTGACCGTCCGCCTCGTCCAAGCTTTCGAGAAGATCGAGGCTAAAGACCCGCGCGCATGGACTGAGATCTACACCATTGTTGCTTACTCGAGATATGGTACTCAAGTTTCTCTGACTCCTGCCAGGGACTTCCCCGCGCGGGAGAGGAAGGATTCAGGCATCGGCATTGATGACGAGAAGCGCAAGTAAGTGTGTCCGTTGATGATAGGATAAGAAGTCGGCTATGTGTTGAAGCATGGTATAGAGATGTGGTTTGCTTGGTTTCAGATTGCTTCGATGACCTTGGGGGAGTGCCAGATCTGGTTGTATTTGAGCTTTCTTCTGCTGAAGATTTCGTGCGAGATCGGCAATGAGATTCAGATGGTGGAACAAATACTTATATGGAGTTAAAAGTAAACAAAAATAAAGACTTTGAAGAAAGAACGTGTTGTCGAATTTCTCATCTAACACTAATCGGACGTCACCTGCATATGCAACAAAATCCCCGTCACTGTAGTCCTACGGCCCCAGCCTGGGGAAGTTTATTAGCAAGAAGGGTATCATTTACAGCTAAATCAGATATGTCCAGCATCTAAACCATATATGTACAAAGCGTTACGCTCCCAAGCCCTTTGGACAGAGAAGGTGGCCGAGAGCTTTAAAGTGAATCACAAGGAGTATCTCTCCACCTCCTGCTCAGTCCACTCCCACAACTTACCTGCCACTTCCATGTCACTACTCCTAGTACTACCCTGCCCACTGACGCCGACAGGGGTGTAGTACTCTCCACTCTTGACCTCTCCGAACCCCTCACCTTTCTTAGCCGTAGCAGCCCACAGCTGGTTCTTCGCTCCTGTCTCCACACTCGAGTAGACGAACTTCTTCCCATAGTTTAACAAGTCCCCAAGTCCCATATATCCACTGAAAACCGTTCTATACAGCTCCGTGTCCACAATACCCGGATGAACTGCCACAGCAGTAATGCCTTTTCTCCCAAACCGTCTATTCAGCTCCTTCACAAAGAGTATATTCGCCAACTTGCTTTGCCCATATCTCGCCAGCATATCGTGCCTCCTCATATCTGTCTTCAGCTCCTCAAACTCAATTCCATTCCAAGGAGCCCAAATATGGCCTATCGAGGTCAAGCTCACCACGCGTACATCTGTGCCTGGTTTCTCGGCCGTCTCCAGCAGTATAGGAAGCAGTAATTTCGCCAGTAGAAAGTGACCAACATGATTCGTGCCAAATTGTATCTCGTAGCCATCAGACGTCAGCGCAGGAGGCACGGCCATGATCCCCGCGTTCAGGAACAGAATATCGAGTCGAGACTCTTTGCTTGTGAATTCGCGGGCGCATGCTTGCACAGTTTTGAGGGATGTGAGGTCGCAGTTAATGTATGTGATCGGTGCATTTGGGACCACGGATTTGATGTCCTGGATTGCGGTGAGGGCTTTGGATTCGGTGCGTGCGGCGAGGTAGATTTGCTTGGGGTTGTGTTTGGAGAGTTGGAGGGCGGTCTCCTTTCCAAGACCGACGTTGCCTGTGCGATGTATCAGAAGAAGTTGGCAGATTGAGATAAGTGTTTGCAATAATATCAGGTGGATTTACCGCCAGTGATGAAGATCACCTTGCCTTCAAGAGAGGGGATGTCCTTCTCTGGGTTGAAGGGGACCGCGCGGGATAGAAGACCGTACAGCATGGTGACGGGGAGTTTTCAGTACTAAAGTCAATTGCTCATAGTTCTGGATTCTGGAACGAATGCTAATCGGTGTCAATGGACCTTTATGGTTACCTGAGGAGAGATAGGGATCATGGTGATGGTCTCGAGCTTTCAGGGTGGAGAGACTTTGGGCCGGGGTGCTGTGCTACGGGATCAATTTCGGATTAGCGCGGAGACGTGAGTCGTCTCCTTCGTGGTGACTCTTTCTTGTTCATCTTGATTGAATCTCAATATCAATTGAGATCCGACTATGCTTGCGGGCGCATGCTGTTGGCTACGAGTGAGACTCGGCGGAAGATGCGAATGTACTCGTAAAGTCAGCACGCGCCAGAGTGTCAGCAGTCACATTGCCCGAGCTTCTTTTTCCCAATGCAATTGCAATATGCTTCTGTTTTGTAGGTCTAGTCTCTACTTCTGCTTCACTGCGATTTACTTCCAGTTCCAATGCGTTTCTTTGTCAAAATGTGCGTATTCAATTCGGTTTCCTGGAGAGTGGGAATGCGTAGGTCAGCCTCTGGATATCTCTCTGCGTTGAATATCTCTCCGCCCTGAATATCTCTCCTCCCTGGATATCTCATCTTCCCAGATGACTCTGAAATCTCATTTCTATTCCTTCGCTCTGATCGACTCGATGAGTCTGACGCAGTTATTCTTGTCCTTGTCATAGACAAAAGCGTGTATTTTGAGTCCTCTTTCGGCAATGGCGGCCTGCACATTTGGTTCCTTCTTGAGCCAGTCGACCTCAGCAAGCACATATATTTCCTCAAGCCTGCGTTCTGGCGCCTTCTCGTTGCTGTAACCATTGACAGTAACTGCGATATATTCGTTGTATTGGTCTCGCAGTGTCGTCAAATCCCTAGGTTCTGTCAGGACTTGTTCCACCGGACCTGGTTTACCCTTTGACTACCTGAATATCTCTAAAAGGAGAAATATTTTCAGTTCGTCTAGCTGCACAAGAAAGACTCAATAGAAATCTGCGGTATACATACTTATGCCAACCATGCAAGTCAGTCGGATCGTCCTCGTTGATCAACATACATCCATAATGACCACAAACTACAATGTGATCCACCTGTAGCACTCTTCATTAGCAGTCTTGCATTGTCTTGAACCTCATTTTATACATACCTTCAACAAATCCACACACCAAGCGACTGCAGTCTTACTGCTCAAATCCCCGTTACTAACCACACTTCCCAAATTCCTATGCACAAAAATTTCTTCCGCCGGTACATCAAGTGTTTCCGTCTCGATGATCAAGCTGTCACTGCATCCCACCCACATGATCTGCTGTTTTCCCGATGAGGCAATGAAAGATCGTGGAACTGGCAGAGCAGTGTATTGCTTCCGTATTAGGGCATTGAAGTCGAACGTCATTTCCGCGGTTGTGGATAGAATGAATCCTCGGTGGTTCCTTAGATACTCCTAACGTGAGACTTCCTGAATCTTGAGGATCCGCCGTTCGCGGGTCTTGAGGGTTCGCTGATCTTGAGTGTTTACGAGCTTGAGAGCTCGGGGATCTTTGGGGTCCTAGAACAGAGACTTCTTGAGATATCCTGGATCTTGAGATACTCTGAAACTTGAGATGCTTTGGAAGAGACAAATAATCTAGATCTGTTTGAGCCGTTTCTTTCGCATTTTTTGATTAAACGACACAGACAACTGAAAATTGAGAAAATGCAGGTACGCTTTATTTATTCATCGTGGCCGATTCACATCCGTTGAATCGGTAACCGAGCTGCCACTTAGTGTACGGACAAACAATCAAATTGGGAACGGGTAAACCTCAATGATGAAGTTGTGGCGTGATTCTGCTCGTCATCAGCTGTTTTCCTAGCCGCTAACGTTCGGTTGGGAACCATGCGGTAGGACAAAAGTTTGAGACTCCTCGGGAGTATGGAATCCTGGTAGAGTTAGATTAGCTCTCAATTCTGCTGGTAGAAAATTTTACCCAGTTGAACTTCAACGGTCGAGACGGGATGATCAGCATTTACTGGGTGTATGCATTGGATATTTTATACTTTGAGGCAATTGCTATAACTAGGAACGGGAAGAGAATGTGGGGTAAATTAGACGAGTTTTCGATATCATTACTCTACAACCTACAGCGGGAAATAATTGTTAAGCGAGTCTAAATAGGGAACAGCGTGGCACCACAACATCCAATAAAACAGCTGTTTTCAACAACACCTGATGCTGCTTTTACTTATATATCTTGCCCTCGCCTCATGCTTTTCAACTGGATATTCATCATGGATTACTCTACGCCAGAGCCTGTACACGTTCCGACACCTAAGACTCCTCACGAGACGACTAGGGATGATAGGCTACGTATTCAGACCTTATATTACACTGCTGGGTGGACGGTTGACGACATTCTTCTCCAGAATCATCACCTTACGCGACGACAGATCTGCTATGCCTTAGAGCAAAGACCTACTCCTCAAAAGCACCATTGCGGACGACACGTCCTTCTCGATACCCCTCGGCGGAAGCAACTCGTTACGTGGTGTACTGCAAGCTCTTTCAATCGCGATATCCCTTGGGCAGAGGTCCCTAAATGGCTAGGATGGGACACATAGTGTGGCAAAGATGCAATCCGGACAGCTCTACGGAAGGAGGGATATGTACGCGCAGTGAGGAGGAGGAAGCCACCTTTATCGGAAGCTAATAGGATCAAGAGATTAGCCTGGGCAGAGGAACATAAGGATTGGACGGACGAGCAGTGGGATGAGGTTCTATGGAGTGATGAAACATGGGTATCACCTGGATATCATCGGAGGCAGTTTTGCACAAGGCTTAAGGGCTTGTCTGAGCTCTATATACCTGACTGCGTTATGCATAGGTGGCAGAGGAAGATTGGCTGAATGTTTTGGGGGTGTATGAGTGGGAAATACGGCAAGGGGACAGGCCTCTTTTGGGAGAAGGAGTGGAAATCGATTACGACTGCGTCCTACTGCAAACACACTTTCCCAGTTGTTTGGAACTATATATATAACTCCTCAAACCCTCACCCGGGGCTCTTTTTTCAGCAGGACGGAGGCCCAGGTCATACCGCAGTCTATACTCTTGAATATATGCGAGAAAGAGGTATCATTCCTATCTTTTGGCCTCCATTTTCACCAGATCTATCACCAATTGAGAGTCTTTGGAACCGTATGAAGGATATCTTGCAGCAGATGGACCCTACAGTGCATAGGAGCTATAACAGGCTCCGGAAGGCTATTACAGAGGCATGGGAATCGATCACAGATGCAGAAATACGGGATATTATCCATAATACTGAGACTGGAATGCGGGCAAGGTGTGCAGCTGTAATTACAGCTCATGGAATGCATACAAAGTTTTAAATAGCTTCATTTAATTACAATAGAAAATGCATAGAAAAGTGGTTCTCATAAAGCAGCGTTGGTGGCGAATTTACAACTATTGTCCCCTGTACGTAGTACTCTACTCTCCTCCCCCCTGAATATTTGTACCTCCCAGGGTGGGATCACGGTATTTTGAAGGTGCTGTTTCAGTTCAAAATACCGTGATCGAGTGGCATTTCGATAAAGTGGTTGGTTGAGTTTCTCTCAACCCGCAAACGTCGCCTGATATATGGTGCTCAAGCCAATCGGGCTCTGCAGTTTGGCCATACCCTTGAGAGGTACAAATATTCAGGGGGGAGATAGTAGGGGCTTTTGCGCACCAGCTGAGGGTTAGAGGCACCACTCCTCCTTCGGATCACCAGTATATCCTCCCTCTCCAACAGTCGATTTCGGTCTTTTGAGGAAACTGAGAAAGTGACTAAGGTAAGCTTCGAAGTCTGCAGGGAGACAAGAACAATGCTCATTTTGAAAGTCCAGCAAGTGCACACTTTTAAAGGTAATTTTGCCCCCAATTTTTGTACCTCTACATACGCCTAAGCATCTCTTCAACGTCAGTTCAGATCCTACGTCTATTCCTCAATCCCTTCAATTCGTCCCAGTGTCTCATGATATCTCCATACAGCTGATTCCAATTCGTTTGCGCTCTTGGAAGCTTCACCGTTGTCGTGAGCAAGACTTCCGTATCGTGGCTTGCTTCAAGGCCGGAATCCTCCGGGAACCACTCGGGACACTTCTCGAGCACCTCCGGCATCTCTTGCTGAATGATGTTGCGCAGAAAAGGAAGTTCATTATGATGTTCAGCTCTCTCCTTCTCTTCATGTCGGCACTGGGGAGCTGTTTTGGCTGTCCAGATGTAGGGTTCTTCAGTGGACCAGACTTCGCACAACCCACGGCGCCTCTTTTCTCAGCAGGCGGTACCACAATGAGATGGGAAGATCGCGAAAAGCACGCGAGGCCAGGCGCAAGTTCGCAATTTCCTTAGAAGTGAGATACTCAGCAACGAGCTCCTTGACTTCCTGTGATAGCAATAACAATGGATCTGCGTCGTGTGATATTCGTGGTTTACGACTCGAATGCTGATCGGGCACTGCCCACGCTCCATTCCGAGTATGAATGACGGCTCGGTATGAATTGTCGCTCGCAGAAAGGGATTCAGAGCTGGGATAAAAATTGGATTCGCGGCAAGATACTCGCTGCCACGTCGGTGCAACCACCATTGACCTTAACCTCGGTAGACTGACGCTTCACGCGGGAATTCGTCGACCTGCTCTGAAGAGAACTCTAGATTACGCCAAGCCATCAGCCCGTTGATATCAATGCGGCCCATGTCCAGACGAGAGGCTCGAATGAATATCTCCAGGCAAGGCGGATGAAATGGCATCCCTATGTCGTCTCTCGTTATGTTCTGTCAAATAAGTCAACGAGAAAAATTACACGCTATTCGAAATGGCCAAGTTCATGGTAAAGAGATACACACTGTTATGTCCCAGAAGCAGTTATCTATCACGGGCTGCTCACATCCATGACGAGCTGGAGCAACACGGATTTGCTCGCCATCTCGTGATGGCATTCCATCTCCGAGGCCAGTTGAAAAGTAGTTGCTTTGCAAGTCAAGCTCCAAATCGTCAGGTTCCTGCTTCCATTCTCTATACTTGCGTATCTGGCCTTGATACGTGCAACAGCCCATAATCTCCTGTGCAGATATGTTGAAGGCACTGCATCTTGCAGTTTCTTGACGACCGAGGCTGGCAAATATGCTCGAGGCGAGTAGCCAATCATATTTTCCCTCCCCTTCGAGATTTTCTACCTCGTGAACCAATTACCTTGACGGAGGAAAATTCCTTGAAATGGATTAAATCGAGCGCTCTCGTCGGTAAACTGCGAGGCAGCGTCTCTATCGCTTCCCTCGTCCAAGCAGATATTCTCGTCAATCGCCGATTGATCATCCTCCTGTATCGAGGCATCCTTCTCCTTCACTAACACATCCTCATCTTTTACGGACACGTGTTCCTCTTTACCGAGACATCTTCATCATTGATTGATTTCCGCAACTCTGATTCCTGGTGGACATTGCAAGAGCTTATTGCGCCGTTTGGTGTTCTTCTCCTGGATAGCACCTGGAGGAAGATTGGGACGGGAACCGAACTCATCGCCGACATCATAGTTGTGACAGGAATACCAGGCCTCGCGTTCATGTCTTTGCGGCATTACAGTGTGGCGCAAATAATGTCTTGGGCTTCAATAAGGAGGATCAGCCGGGTTGAAGTCTTGGTTGGAGGGCAAATATAGTGCCTTTGGAGTAGTTTGTGGCCTTTAATGGGACGTAAAGACCTTGACTTTCAAGAGATCGGTTATAGCATATCCATAGCGGGCAGCGTAGATGAACTCACATGTGATATAATGGAAAGGTACCGTTTGGATCGCCGACGCAGCGTGTTTGTTGATGAATGCCGAAGAGCCTACATCAATACAGGGTGGTGCATCGGCATCATAGGAATCATACCAAAACCAGTTGCTATTGTTTACCGCGCCGAGGGGAGTCTTGGCTTCAAGAGTAATATTGATGAATGAATCAAGCAGATACGCGAGGCCTGAACCACGACCGGGTGGTCGAATGGCATAGTTGAACTCAGCAGCGAGCATGAAAGGATATGTCAAATAGAGAATGACGGTATATGCAGTGGCTACGCTTGTAGACTTGCACAAACCTAGATCGGATTGTATTGTTGTATCGTTTGCTGCTACCCAGGTTAGCTTCGGCTCAATAACTAG
>AYLM01000290.1:0-49608 GCA_001625345.1 Cairneyella variabilis | reverse complement strand
CTTTCCCTACGCATTTTCCAACATTCAACAATCACGTGACTATCTGCTCGATAGAGTTAGTGATATGAAGGATGTTATCTAGAATCGAGCGGATGAGGAACAAAGCCAAATACACTTACCTAAGAGACGATTTTGAATTGTAGCGAAACCCTCCCGGATAACTTCAGAGGCTTCTTTAGAGTGTTCGAGATAGATTTTATTCACCTTCGGGCAGGGTTAGTTCGGGCTAGAATATCTAGGTGGCGGTGAAGGTACGCACATAGTTCCATCAGTTGAATGTGGAAGGGTCACTGCTGTTCCCAAAAGCTTTCACAATCCCAGAAGATGCAATGGTGCCAAAGAAGTATCGGGGTGGTTCGGCCGAACTGCTGTGGCTAGGAAACAGCCATATGAACCTATACCAGAATGTGTTAGGCGCTATATTCCCTCTTATCAACACTTACAGAAATATGGCCTACCACTGGCAATGATGGCCTTGCTGTCTGATGCCCATGGTACAGTTGCTTTCAGCATGTTCATGAAACTGACAGCATCGGCCATCACGTTATCGAAGGTGAGGTAAGTGAAACCCTCGTGAGTGAAGAGGCGTTGGGTCTAAAAGGGAGGCTGCCGCCAAAGTATCGATATTCTAGTGAGACTGCCAGCCCTCCAAGTTGCTGAGCATAATAATACATGATTGTTGTGTTCTATCATTTTCAGTATTTAGTTTCTGAGTACCGTCCTGGAGCTATGAAGTCCACTCACAGCGCAATCGAAAGCTTCAGCATTCGTTTATTCTCCTTGAAAAAGTATTATTGGTCCTCCTGGCTTATAAAAGTCATCGAAGAAGCTGTACCTTTGAGTTAGGGTTCCATTGTTTGCTCCAAAGTGGTCTATAGGTTGAGTGATGGTCTTGAAGGTGCAAGTGTACCACCTAGGCGAAACTCAAACGAATAAGAATACTCGTCAAGATGACTGTGATGAAAAGCGTAGTCACAGTGCTATGAGCTTGACGAAGAGGAAGAGGAAGCCGGAGATATGATGATACAAGTTGAAGATGTGCCGGAAATTGTGTCATGAGAAAGCGGAGATTTGCCTTCTTTTATACTGAACACTGACAATACGAGACCACTGGCATTCTTCAGCCAAGAATAGAGATTGATCATCGTATTCAAAAGAGATGCAGCTACAACGACGATTGCTGTTGGGTATGGTTGGGAGGTGGTAGGGCGAGAAAAGACTTTGGGAAAAATTACCCCTGAATTTGGTATATGCTTATGAAGTATAAGGCTGACCTGACGTCCGAAAAGTCAGAACTAGGGACGAACAGTTTGTTTTCAGCTCATCCGTTTGAATTTGGAAAGTCTAAAGGCGCAGTGCTTCAAAACTCGTGGTGATGATCACCATAGAGCTGCTGTACTCGTAGATGACAGTTGAGAAGAAATGCAGGCAGGTTCGCAAAAGTGCCTATTCTGGTTAGTCAATTCTGGAAATGTACCTACGCTGAACGTTTGCTGATCTCTGAACCCAGCAATTCGACTCGGTGACGTCATTGTTGTGAGATTTATTTCGTAATTTGAACATCCCTTAGATGCTGAAACAAGCTTGGCCGAGTCCCAGAAACATGGACGCCAGCAATTGGATTGGTAGTAGCCTGAGTCACGTGCCAAAGGCGTACATGTACTTGTATCTCTGCTGCGTGACTCCCTAACATACTGTCGAATCTCAACAGGTCGTCAATCTAGGAATTGAAGGTATTGCCATTAACTATTATCTCAAGTTTAATTTTTCGATTATGCCAACTTCATGCTTCGCCAAGCGCCCTTAACTCATCTTCCAACCACCTGCACACTTCGACAGCCTGCTCATCCTCGACAACACCTGTCTCCCATCTCACAGCGCAGCTAATCCAGCCATTCTTCGCCGTCGCAACAGACACATAATACGGATTGCTATACGTGCATACTGATCCCGAAAACAGTAGTCTTTCGAACGTAACCTTATCCTTCACAGGCTCGCCATCTCCATTCGCACCACCATCCAAGACTCCAATATTCGTCACCTCGAAAGCATGCTCTCGCCTCCGACCTAACTTCCCGAGAAAGTGCTTCGAGAAATCAGAGACGTAAGATAGCATTCCCACATTCTGGTTCTGTGGGGTCGAAGCTTTATCGTGGATGACTTTCTTGCAAGCGCGTGCACTGCTCCAGAGCACTGCATCCTCTCGAGCCCCTTTTTTCCCATCCTCGGCAGGAGAAATAAGAATATACCCTCTCGGCGGCCTCTTCTCAGATGAAAAGTACGGCTCCACATTCGAGACGAAAACCCCCATATCCCTCGGCCCATGTCTCGTGAATTTTCTCATCGAGAACGGGATTGTGCCTCGAAATCTTGAATACTCAGGGTACATCTCAGCTAGTTTTGTAGCCAAGAGGACGGTGATGAGAGCTGTGATGCTAGTGTTTTCTGCTCTGCACTTCTTGACTAGTGCCTGAAGGAGATTTGGAGGGAGAGCGAAGGAGCGTTGGTTGTTGGTCGGAAATGTGGGGTTTGAGGACCGGATCGGTGGGCCGGTCCATTCGAGCGGATCGATAGGGTTGTAGATGTATGTTGTGAAGATCTTGTAGAGGATGAAGAGGAGTGAGATGGGGAGAGGGGTGGCTTCTTCTAGTGATGGAACCAGAGGTAGCTTTGGGGCTGAGATGATGGATTCGGAGGTGATTGATGAAGGATTGGCGAGGATGTAATTCATGGCATCCAAGAAGGTCAGGTGAAATGCTCCACATGAGAGTCCATCACCGATGGCGTGGTGGCAGAAGAATGCGACTGTGAATGAGAAGGTCTCAATCTCCGCTGTTTGAGCGAAGACCGAGTCTTGAACCGCAACTATGACTCTCCACACCGGTAACTCTCCAATTCGGTCCAGAGGTTCGCGATTGCCGGCTTGAATCCAAGCATCGGGGTTCGCAGCTGGATCTTGGTCGATAAACTTGACGAGTCTTTTTAGGTTGATCTCAGGAACCCGAACCCAGGTGGGTTCGGGGCTTCCCTCGTCAGCAATAGTCACGCCGAGAATTGGCTGCGTTTGAAGAGTCTGGGAGAGTGCAGAGTAAATGAGAGCTTGGAACGCCTCCGGACTCGGTAAAGAGAGAATGGAGCGTGGCGAAGTATAGGTTCCGGAAACATGAACTTTGTTGTAGAATTTGACGTAGGTGCGAGTGATATTGAAGCGCTCCATGTTTCCTAGGTTTGCTGTAAGTCACCCTTTTGAACAGGACATCTAGACAGAGCTAACCTGTTGGCCTCAGGGGAGCGCCGTATATCTTAGATTCTTCCATCTTCGACCAAGTTTCGATCTGTTTAAGATCTAAGAAGTTGGCTTTCGTGAGAATGAGGGCTTTCAAGTGCTCACTGCAAGAATCACGAGTCCATGAATGATCTATTTCTCACGGGGCCCAGTTTCTCCCAACTCCGTGCACAGCGCGAGAGACTGGGACCCGGTGTCCACGGCTTGTCGAGAATTTTAGCTTCGTTGGGGGTTGCTGTGCCGCAAATGTGGAGAGCCTTGACGTAAGCCTGAAGCGAGATTAGATTCCACTGAAAACGCTTCTGTGGAGTCTGCCCCAAGCTGGATAAGGGAACCGGCCTGTCAGGGGCCGAAAAAGTGGCCGATTTTGGCACGTCCCGAACACCAACACCCTTACTTCAGCAATACCAAAAGTTCCATGAAATCTTATGAAATTTGCTAAAACCAGGATTCAGAGCTCTAAAGAAGTCAAACTATCCACTAACTAATTTTTGGAACTTTTTATTGAGGTTTGTGGTTGTTCTTTGAGCCTGAACGTAGGAGTAGGCGAGCGATAAAATGGGCCACTTTTTTCAGCCCCTGACAGCCGGCTCAGCGAAATATCGAGAAGGGCAACCTGATAAGCGAATGCAAATTGGGAAGACGTTGCAAATGCCCAGAGCAGTATGAAGCATTGAAGATATGGACTTGACGACTTATACCCCATGTATCCTTCGATGATTCCAATCGCCAAGCAAGTCTCTTTTGCCATCATAAATCTTCAACACAGCTCACATCCCCCTTCAAGCTCACCATATTCCCATTATACTCCAAAATCTCCGTATGCGTTTGTCTCGCTCTTCCTGGCGTCCCGGCATCAGCATGGAAAATCATCTCCGTACTACTATTGCCCACGAAATCAAGACTTCAAGGCGAAACAATGTGTACACCATCATACGTCTCTCTCTTCAATAAAATCCCTCTTGGTGTGAAGGGATCAAAGATGTGATCACTAGCAGCATACCCGATCGTGTAGTCTGCATGTGCCAGAATCCACTCACATAAAACAGCACAAACCCTCCCGTTGAAGGATTCCTCACAAACGCTGCACCTTCGGTATCGTTTTCGGAGTGAGGATTGAGTGCTTGCGTGCTGTTGATCAACTAGACCCCATCTTGTATCGACGCTTCTGGGTATCCTTCGCTCCGAGGGTTGAGACTACGATGCGCGAGGTGTGTAGAGCATCGTGTGCTGAGCCATTTTTAGAGAACATATATTGAGTGCCGTTGTACTTGAAGTACTCGGGGTCGATGAGTCCGTTAGCGTGGCCTGGAGGACAGAAGAGGGGTTCATCGTGGGGTTTTGTATGGTCCAGCAACGTTGCCTGAGATGGTGTATCCAATGCAGTGTTCGCGGTTGGTGCCGCCCAAGGACTTGGAGATTGCGACGTAGTACGTGATGAATGAGACGTTGTCCTGAACATCATGTGAGTTGGGTGAACAGGTGAAAGAGCGGAGGGAGACTCACGAGCCTGTTGATGTCTGATCTCCAGCAATGGCAGTTCGGCTTCGAGGTCCAGTTGCCAGTGTGGGGAAGTGCATCGTGGTTTAGCAGAACAGACCAACAGGTCTGAAAATATTTTGAGGATGTGACAAGGACGTTGACTATGTTCGAGACATTTTGGTGTTGGGTTGAGAACGCATAATATGTATTGTCGATTTTGATGATACTAGGATCTGCAAAGCTGTTATTCATTACTGGATCAGTAATTGGTTTGTATGCAGAGAGATGCTGGAAGAGTGTAGAGAGAAGAACAGGAAACAGAAAGCGTGCC
Source organism: Cairneyella variabilis (assembly GCA_001625345.1). Classification (NCBI taxonomy): domain Eukaryota; kingdom Fungi; phylum Ascomycota; class Leotiomycetes; order Helotiales; genus Cairneyella; species Cairneyella variabilis. Next base: position 44,509 of record AYLM01000290.1, on the reverse strand, counting down.
GTTTTGAACGAGTGAGACAGTGAAGTGTAGATGCTGTTTTGATCGAGGGCTAGGGATGAATTCGAACATCAATACTCAAACGGCCAAGCCATTTGTATTCAATCTCTCTTTCAGTAGTAAAGAGAACCGAAATCGAGCCCATCTGATAACAGCTGCGGCTGGGCAACGCGAACCCGAGTAGCTGCGTCTAATCGTGACTCCAGCGACTAGTAGCAGCAGCCGCCGCGACTTGCAACTGTTACGTATGAAGCATGTGTGGATGTGAAGTCATGGAAAGCGCAAGCTGCACTTTGTATTCTGTGGGATGCGTGTAGCGCGGGAGCCAGCCGCCTCGACTCATGTCAACCGTCAGAATAAAATAATAGTAAGCGAGAATCTGTAGTTTAAGCTTCTCTAGTGGGGACTTGTAGGACTGTCAGCCTCCACTAACGTCAAGATCAGCGAGATCAACGGTGACTTCGACGGGACTCAGGTCGACTCATCTAGGGTGCTAAATATAACTACAAACATATTCAGATACAGAGGTGCAACTCTAAAAGGAGATGAAAAGTCCTGAAATCTTAGACTGATATCTTGACTCGCTCTTCAGAATCGTGAAGGATGCCTTTGAAGGTTGAGATAGAGTGCTATGCATTGACGAAAATCTCACACTCGGGCAGACGCGATTGTGTTCTAGCTAAAATAAAAATACACTGATCTCCGAATTTAATTCAAATGTAACAATGAGTAACCAGTGGACGATAAATTTGGTACGCAGGTTTGTACCTACAGTACTTTCGCATCTGAAAGTCAAGATAGCACCGTTTGCTCGCATTGAAGGAATTCCTGACGGCCCTGGTTCACAAAAGAGGGGCTCAGCTCACACGAGCTGCAATTAACTCAACATTTAAGAAATGCCTTTTTTCCCGCAAAATATCTCGTATGTGAACGTGTTTGAGTTGTTTGGAGGAGCAGGAATGAGGAAGGATCAACTGGCGAGGTCGCTCACTGAAGAACGCTATAATTTAGTGCTTCGCTTAGGCTCAACTCAACCTCCCAATATCCTCGAAAACTTTCCATCTCCAAACTCTACCATGTACTTTCTACCTGAGTATCTGGCCCCACATCTTCGTTTGCATCGAGACGTCCATGCAATTGATCAGGTTGACAATCTCGCTCATTGGGGCGGAGACGGAAGCCATCACGCCTCAGCATCTCAAGACAGGTCTTTCCATTCTGCCTGAAGTCCCTCGCACAAGGTGCACCAATCTCAAACCGTATGCCATCTGGTCCCATCGAGATTCCCATACCTAGAAAATGAAACGGAGTCAAGATGATGGAGTCTTCCAAGTGGTTGGTTTTCGATACATAGGAGACCTAATGAACTTTGACTTCGGGGACATGGAGTGCAAAGTGTCAGCCTGCAAGTGCATGGCGTAGTTTCGTTAATATCTTTGGTCATTGGTTGGTTCGTAAGCATGTACATGCTACCTGATGTCTCAGTGAGGATTCTCGCTCAATGTTGAAATTTAAGCTAGAAGAGAGCAATGCTTCCAGTTACCTTCGTGGATATCGTGGCCGGTGTCAAAGACCCCGCACTCGTGGTAGTGGCGCAATATAGTTTGCTTAGTAGCTAATGACAAAGACTTCGTTTACACTCAATTAGAATGTCCTCCCGACATTCCAAATCTTAGCGAGGCATTCCCGCTCTAGGTTCTCACGGTTTGGCACTGTGTAAGTCAATCAGGTGGTCTGAGTTCGTCGAAAGGTCCGGCATGCATGGATTGCTTGCGGGGAAACTGCATGGTAGCATGGGCCCCGCATCGGGGCTTGGCCAGTGGTGGGTGGGACCTCGCTTTTACTTCGACTGAGTCGAGTTATGCGAGCATATATGGATCATTGCTTTCCCGGGTCCAGGTGAGTTCGTTGAACTGTTTGAAAGAACTTTTGTACTGAAAGCTGCATCTACGGTAAAATTGATCTACAAAGCATTTCTCTCGATTTTAAGCTTTAAGAAACTAAATATACGACCATGACGACTAATGGCGCAACCCAAAGAAAGACCGCAAATGAGGATATGCACGAAGACATGGGTCCATATCTCACGCAGATGAAGTCTGCTGGTGGGATGACTATCTCGCCAGAACTGTTTGAAAAGGTGCCTTATTTTCCAAACGCTGTCCTCGGGACATTAAACACTTCAAAAGCGGACATACTAATCAATCTTTATTTACAGCTCTACCTCACCCCAAAAACAGGCGCAACTGGAGACTTCAGAAAGCGCTTCGCGAATCCCACGCCTCTGGGTCTGATGGGGTATGCCCACTTGCTGCCTCAGCTCTCTGTGTAGCTACTGACTGCTTTCGCGTAGATTTGTGATAGCTGCACTTACCTTTGGTTCTATCATGATGGGATGGGGTGGGTCTACAACACTCGTTGGCGTCGCGTATGTCTTCATTCCGAACTACCAATTGAAAGCCATAAACTGACTCCACGATCTACAGCGGCATATTCTACTTTACTGGCCCTGTCCTCCTACTCTCCGCAATGCTCTTCGAATGGATAATGGGCAATTTCTTCTCCATGATGGTCATGGGCATGTTTGCTGTGTTCTGGCTATCTTTCGGGGTCCTACAAACGCCATCTTGGGGTATCGCAGCTTCATATTCTGCTACCGGCGATGAAGCTCAAGGCGCAGCTTCCGTCGGATACAACGCTGCTGTAGCTCTATATCTTCTGTTCTGGGGATTCTGGCTGTTCACGACGTTCATCTTTACCCTGAAGACGAACACGGTATTTGCTCTAATCTTCCTGTTCGCATTCATCAGCAGCTTTTTGTTCTCGGCAGCGTATTGGAAGGTCAGCACGGGAGAATATAGCATGGCTTTGAAGCTTCAACATGTACGTATGCCTTTCCAACACCAAGATGCAGCTGACATTTTCCAGGCTGGTGGAGCAACCTTCTTCGTATTGGCGCTTTTAGGGTATTACATCACTGTGGTAATGATTGCCGCTGAAATGCGTATGACTATCAAGCTACCAGTCGGAGATCTCTCACATTTCTGGCCCCGTTCCGACGTCGAGTTGGCCGATATGGAAAAAGCTGAATAGGTCTGGTAATCCGACTTGGATTTGTCTGAAATGTAGTATTTCGGAGGGGACATTCATTGCAAAGGTCACCTGAAAATGACTGAAGTTACTGTCGCGGGTTGGAAGAAAGAGTCTATACCTCGTGAATTTTTGCAGTGTTTTCGCGCGCTCCAAGAGGGTCTCAATGAATTCAGATCGAACTACTTCCACCTGAGCCACAGTTGAGCAAAGTCCTCTTGCTCTTTAGTAAATAATTGGGGAAAAGAAAACTCGGCCTCAGAGACGTGGTCGCCGACCATATCCCTGCTGCACCGGTATGGCCTCGCCGCATCACATTCTTCTGTCCCTTCTGTCCTCCATACGTAGACCAACTTAAACATTTAATCACCATCGAATACTCAAACATAGGTCACGATGCCAGAATCGTTTCCGGAGCACGTCTAACCATATGAGTCGCTCTCTTTTCCAGCTATTCGCTTGTTGAAATTCCCAGAAGTGCCACCGAAAGATGGTAAGATCACTGCCAAACTGCACACATTCGACTTCGACACCAATCCAGCATTCAGAGCATTGTCTTACACTTGGGGAGATCCCTATCAACAACGAATTGGTGAAATTGAAGAGAGTTCGCCTGTTTTCGGCGCCAAGATGATGTGCAATGGGCACCCAATCTCCACCTAAACCTGTTCGACGCTCTGAAAGCATTGACCACCAATGCCACGATTGTAGGTTATCTATGGGTAGATGCGGTTGCATCAACCAGCCGGATCTGGAAGAAAAGGCGTTACAGATCTCGATCATGGGATTAATATATTCGAAAGATTCGAGGTTTGCTGGAGAACGATGATGGCAGGACACTATCAAAAGAAGTACTTGCCCCTTACTGCAGAGACTTCAGGCACGCTTTGAAGTATCCGCAAGACTGTGGATGAGACGCTTCTTGATAGACATGGCGCATGAAGCGGAAATGCGAGAAAATGAACCTCTGCTGACTGAGGCGATGTCAATAATTCGTCAATTTGCCTTCGTCGCAATGCCAGCTGAACAGGGCATTATTAACAGCTTGGTTTATGCCGGAACGTTGCAGAACGGCTTGGCTCTAGTATATCCAGATGATGCCTACCATAAGATGGAGGTTTAGAGAAGCCATTTGTGGGAGTTTTATCTCCAACAAAAGTGTACGCGAATCGAAGGAACCTCTTTCGAACTAAAAGAGGTCTACTGGAATTTGGACCAGACACTACGAGGGGCAGCGGTCAGATATGCCTCCTCTGTGACGCTCATACGCCGTTTGTGTTGCGAGAGACTGAGGAACCTGGCAGTCTTACTATTGTTAGAGATTGTTCATTCATGGCTTCATACATGGGGAAATGTTGGATAATAAGTGGCGAGTTAAGGAAAAGATTGAGCCGATCAGGATTGTATGAATATCTTATAACTCAAGGGCATCGTGAAGTAATAGACCGCTTCGATAAACACGCGGTTCCCATGTCCCATAATTCTTACGTCCCACATACTGAGAAGTTTTAACTGGTAACAAACGCCAGGTTCCCATAGTGACGAAAGGAGAAAACCTGTCAAAGCCTATGAAATCGCTTTCCAAGCGACTTCCAAACACCGGTGCTCACGCGACATATGGTGGCGGCTGTTCCAGCTCCTCAAACTCAGCCATCGTAACCTCGTACCCGAGATGCCGTTTGAGCAACTCATGGGTAACAAATCGTTCCGGAGTATTGCCCTGCGCATCAACAAACGAGACATGATGATTGACCTCGCTAATCCTCTGCAATTCATTTGCATGGCGATGGTGATGCGGGCATCCATCCACACCAATCAAGAAGATTGTGACATGGACCCAAGAGAGACCGAGGAGATCGAGTTCGAATTCGTCCATGTCAGTCGCTTCACCGTCGAGTAAGAGGAGTAACCTCAACATTGGAGTCTGCGGACCGGCTTGCCATCCATACACAGGGTGGTGGGTTGCTGATTCGGAGTGTTTCTGGAAATGGAGTTCCTTGACTTTTTGCCAGCCTGTCATGACTCTAGTTCCTCCGCCGATTCTCACATTTCTCCACATTGCATCGAGATTACGGTGGTTAACGACACCGATATAGCTGGCCTGATTGGAGAAAGTGGTAAGTTGGTAGCCTTGGAAGTTGTGGTCGTGGTTGGTCATTGCATCCGTAAATCGACGGATGATGGCTTTAGCGACGTCTGAGATGAACAAGTCAGCAAATCATGTAGCTGGTAGAGCAAAGTACCCCACCTTTATTCTTTGGCTGATAAGATCTGGAATAGCCTTGGATGAGATACTGGTTATAATTCGGTCGAACGGGGTCAAAGTCCATGGACCCAGAGACGTCCAATAGAATCATCGTATCATCTGTAGAGACTTCCGGCGCATCGAAGGCGTTGAAAGGGGCCGGCATGACCTGCTTTGAGTAGCCCTCAGAGGTATGCTGGAGATGGCAGGTATCATCAGGGGAGAAGTATGCAGGAGGTGGTTCAACTGCAGAAGCCATCCTGGCACGAGCCATATTAATCGCTGAGATGATATCTGGTTTTAATCTCTGTCCAGTACTCCCTTCTCTATGATTCAACACCCAGTACAGACGTTCCTCGGCGGTATCTTCGTATCCTCTCCAGGCAGGGGTGATTCCTCTCCATCCAGCTGCAGCTTCAATGCTAAACTTCAATGGGTTCGAAGCGAGGTTCGCCCAAGCAACTGGAATAGGCTCGAAGTATCCCGCTCGAAGTAGATGAAGGTACTGTGTAGGTTGACGAGCGCGGAGATGAGCTATCTTTCCAGTCATGCCAACCTTTTCCTGGTAGGCTGCCACAATTTGCCGCCACTCCTGGTCAGGCCATCTACCATTCTCTTCATGAAGGATAGCATTTCGCAACTCTCGGCCGCGGGCGCTCATCTTTTCTGTCCTGGCAGCGGCTTTTTCTTCAGGTGACTTGATAGAAAGGGCTTTTTTAAAGCCTGAAAACCTTGACGGCTTGGAACTCTCCGCATTGCTACTGGTGAGGGAACCAGCGATACTCTGTCGCTTTGTGTCTGACAGCTTCTTATCATCAGCTTTTGAAGAACTGGCGATGGTCATATTTGACATTGAGGACTCCAACTGGTCGATTACCCAGATGTTGGTTCGCGGTTCTTTAGCATCGATAGCGGCCTGAGCTTCCGCATTGAGAGCCGCATTCAACTGTATAGTTTGTTGAACTGCCATGGTATAGTATCTTGGTGTGGGTTTTTGTCGTCCATACCAGCTGGACATATTATTTCCATAGGGGGAGATGACGCGGTACCGATATGGGTTATTGGGAAACATAGTGGTCTGGTAGCAGTCATGATAGAACTTTTCTCCTACACGGACAGGGAAGAGATCAGTCTGTGAGTGCAAAGCAGTTGACACCTTCAGAAGTGCAGTGCTGACCTGGATACATGACCGCTTTTGACCACATCTCCTGGACTCCAAGACGACTTATTTTCCTTTGCTTGTATTGGTGAATAGCACAGCTACAGTAGTAGTCTGTCTCGTGCTCTGGCTCGATATCACTGTTATAAATACCGTAAGCCATCTGAACGCTCTGAAGCATGTTCTGCATCTCTTGCTAGAAGGTGTTAGCTCGTTACAAAGCTGAAGTGAAAGTAGATAGCACCTCATCACTAGCACGGATGTGCCCAGCTTCGATAACTGCATTCGTGTGAGGTCGAAGGCGCGGTCCGCTCATGGTCATCGCAGGCGGCGCATATGGTGGAGGAGAGTAGGGTTGCATCTTGGCCTCCTTAGTGTCCTTGGCATGGGTTGCTGGATTGGGCATGCTTGGACCGGGTGTCTGCGAGTATTTGTCGGGGTTTTCATAAAATTGGCCCACAGCTTCCTCTATCGTATTGGCATCCTTTGAGATGCACATTAGTAAGGCCAAGGCTTAAGGGAATCAAATGCATAGGTATGTTACCTCTAGAAACATGAAGGCCTTCCCCTCGTCAGCGTCTGGAGCGAATGCCAAGAAATTGGCAATATCATCTTGAGAGGGTAACATGGCAAGTAAGTGCAAGTTTGCTACGGTGGCGAGTTCTTATAGGAATAATCAGTTGGAAATTGCCTTGGGACGTCAGTCTTAATGTCTGTTGCTATGAGCGATTTGTAGGTAAGTAGCTTGGAGCCTTGCGCCTGGTCTGTGTGAGGAAATAAGGGGCGAAGAGGCGACGAAGAGGTAAGGAGGCAATTACTCGTACTGCGACGCGCGAATTTCGCAACTTCAGTGATTCACGCCTCGTAATGGCTCAGTCACGCGGCAAAATAACCGGAAAATGGTAATGCTGACGTCATCATCCGGATAGTTGTTGATCCGCAGCTCCCGACTGCATCTTAAACCCGTCCATGGCACCTGCTGTTTGGAATCAAAAAGGAATATCAGGTCCGTAACTTCCAAATTATATAGGATTGCCAAAAAGCAGCAGGATCACCATCTAGAACACGAAAGCGCGTAAGTGAGTTAGAAGCCTCATAATTTCGTTTCTCTGTATACTCGTTTGCTAAGTCTCAAAAAGAATCACGTGACCCAGAGGTCTATATAAGAACTGAAAAACTCTTCTTCTCTCCTTGTTATCATTCCACTTATCACGAAATAGCCCTGATCTTCATCTCCATTAACAGGACCTTAACAGGTCTACAACGCTTTCGTCAGATGCTCTTAACTCTCTCAACCCATGGATGGCTGTGTTCGATCTGTCACTTGGTTAATCTGGCCTGTCCTTGCTAGGTACATTTCCAAGGTTTTCCCAAAATGAAGATCATATAAGGTAAGACATTCATATTCTTGGGCTGGCAGGGTTTTCTTTCGCAAAAATTCTACGAGGACAGGGTCAGAAAGTGTAGTGCTATGGAAAATGCGACGTCCGCCACTGTCCAGCCATTTATCATGCTAGATATTCTTTGTCTCTAAGCTTCTCATTTATTGAAAATTGACGTCTGAAGCAATCCTCGAACTACTGCAGAGAAACAAAAAACGACACCCAAGAGGCTTGCAACAAGGAGAAAGTCTCCTTGTTCTCCTGTATTATCGAGGGTACCTAGGTACTCAGCCGAAAGCGTTCTGGCAGAAACCCGTTTCACATGGGACCGAGACCTGCTAAGCGAAGCGAATAGAAGGCGATCTCTTGGTCAGTGCGAGCTAGAATGCATGCGAACTGTGCCCCCTCGGAGTCTCAAGCGTGCGATGTTTTGTGAAAAGGTTTCCAGTTTTACAGATCCCGTGATCAACGGAGGTGTACCTGCTGTAGATAACGTGACTGTTTTCCTGCTTTCTGAATACGCCTCACGAGGGATGGATGGCAATTTTGCCAAGGTCGTACGTTGCCTTGAGTTTTCCTAGATCACCGAATTTGTAACTGACTGTTTAGCCTCTCCTCGTGACCAATACCTTCGCCGAAGCCGACGGCATTCTCCCCTTCTCTCCCGCTACTGGAGTCAACACCACACTCTCAGATTTGTCCACACGCGCATCATTTCACTATCCAGTCTCTGCCACGGCCAACTGCAGCTCTCAGAATGGCAACCCGACTTGACGATATCTATACAACGGCAGTTTCGTTGAGATACTGCCGTACTCTTGGATGCAACCCTATCATGGCTCAGATTTGACGCTGGTCTTGGGGCAGGAGAAGGCGACCGCTTATCAGGACTTAGGGCCTGAGAGTATGAAGGCAGAGAGGTATCTGAGGAATGAAGTAGCGAGCTTTGTGAGAAATCCGGTAAATGGATTGGAGAGCTTTGGATGGCAGAAATATAATGCCGGTGGCAAGTCACCTACCGATTTGAAGTGGGCTCGACGTGACTGATTTGGATGTACCAGCACCGACATTTGTCAAGCTCTTTGGCATCAGCGGCGATATCATTCGAAGACCCTGTGGTCTATGATAGTGCGTGCCAGTACCTGTGAAGTTCGAGCGTGTCATTCGAATGTTTGGAAGCGTGGACATAGAATGGCAGGTGAACTCTGAACGGGAGCTACTACTCAGTAATCTTCAATAATGTCAGATACTGAGTGGTGATAATATTTATTATGAACATCTACTCAAATAAATACCAAAGTAGTGTTCCCGTGAATAACTCACTCGATGAATGCTCCAAGTCTCCGTTCTTCCTGCCTTCTCGATCATTGCCTTGTTCAGTTCGCATTCTATTTCCAGATTTCAGGCTCCCATATCTCCAGAAACATCCCATACGAATCCAACACACAGAGACTTCTTTCTGCCATTTGTCAGATAAAAAGTTAATCGGCTGGAGTCACGAGGACGATTCAGTCGCAAATCTGACCCCGTCGGAATGCCTCCGACCAGAACGCAGCTATTACCGTCCTCTCTCACACTCTCAGGAGCATGGCCAACGGTTACAATTCCTATAAAACCGCTTGTGAATTCGAGGATCAGGGATAAGTTGTCCACTTGGAGATGCATCGGTAGAGTTTCTGATGTGATTCTTTTCTCGAAAGGAAGATCGTTACTCGTGATTGAGACCAGAGATTCGACGGTGACAGAGCTAGAAGCTGGCAGACTGACATTACAAGCTCGAGGAATGTCAGAGGCAACTTCAATCGAAATAGACTGTTTTGAAGCGGGAGGTGTTTCTCCAGATGTAGTACCTGGCATATCGAGTGGTGTTCTGGGAGGGGTCAATGGTAAGTCGTTGGCGTGTGTGAGTTCTTTTGGACTTTCCTCGAGAATCGAGGGTAGTGGACGCAGCGTAGATGTTGAGTCCGATATGGAGAGTGGTCCAGAAGTGGCAGACGAGCTAGCGTAATGAACGGGCAAGGAGGCACAGCTCTCGATCGGAGGCGGATGGCTGCTCCTCCTTGAGTTGGTTGATGTCGTTCGAATCTTCTCGTCCAACAGCTCCTTCAGATCAAAGACAATTTGGCGAAAGACTTGACGTCGATGCGCTGGAATATCTAGCCAGTCCGGCAGGACCCATTTATCGTACAAGGCTCCATGTGTTCGACAAACTTGAAAAGCACCGTGAAGATGAAACAAAAGATTGCACAGGTAACAAGCACTTTTACTTGAGCGGATGAATCTTGGCTTTGGGTAGTTTGCATGAAGTTCGTAGAAGAATAGAAGTTGAACCTCGGCATGGACCTTGAAATTTTTGCCTTGGACAGAGTTGGGTACCCTTATCTGGACTGGTTCAACAAGGACGGTCCGAAAGAGGCTATAATCCTTATCTCTTGCAGCGCAGACAAGCTCAACAGCAGCAGAATGGTATCGTCCCAGCTTACCTAGGGCGTCTGGTAAGTGAATTTTCTGACTTGGCTCAACCTTGGACTCCTCGAAAACTGCTTTGAGATCGACAGCTTGGGTAAGCTCATAGACTGCCTGAGATATGGACAGAAGAAGTTCTTGAATTGTTTGTATGTTGGATCCTGACTTTGATATCGCCTCGAGACTGTGGGACAAGTGTTGTAGAGCTTGGGTTCTTCCTCTTGCGTCCGATAAACTGTCCATCAGCTGCGGAGTTGGTCCAAGAGTTTTGTCCTGGAGTGCTTCTCCCAGCTGTGTAATCAAGGCTCGTTTCTTTGAAGTTCTCCAGCTCTTGGCATGGCTTGATCGAAGCCTTGCTAACATCCGCTGGTAGTCGAATGCGACGACTTCCCTTCTCATGAATTCGATGTCCTTTTCTCTCGTATTTTCTGTGACTTTTGATGAGCATCGATCTGTGATTCTGTAGAAGAAATGAACCTGCCTCGCTTTGCGGCTGTTTCCAAGATCTTTGAAATCTTCCTTAGCCCCTCCGTCAAGGCTGACAAGTCACCAGTATTTGAAGCGATTCGGATCGTGATACCCTCTCCACCCTCATGTTCCTCAACACATACTGCCATGACTCTCATGCTGTCATCTGTCGTAGCTGACAAAAATGCCAGGTTACTCGCAATCTCCTTCTCCCTCAATGGGCTTAGACGATGCGTTGAATCCGCCTCAAAAATCGACGAATGCGTACGAGGTGGCTCAGGAACATCATCTTGGCCCCAAAGCTGACTGATAGACTCTTGTAGATGCTTGCGAGTAATTGCACCACCCCACATGATTCGAATCAACACGATGAGTGGCGTTTGTGAGGTGCATCGTCGTAGTGACCAAGTAACCGGCCTTCAAGCAGCGAGACGCTGATATCTGCCTCCCTCGATCTGGAAGCAACGGCTTATGGTTTGGAAATGTAGCATCCAGACAGCATACGGAGACAAGCAAAAGTACAGTGGGAGTACAAACGCTCGAAGATTCTTTGCAGATGCGGGTTTCTGCAGCTAGCTAACAAGTACTAAGCTATCTCACATTCTCACGTTCTCAGAAGTTCTCACTTCAATCTCAGATTGAGAACGGGACGGCGCCTTGAGAATATGTCGGCTCGTCGTGTCGCTTCGGTTCTCGGCATGCTTACCTGCATCCGTGAACGCGGATGGGACGCCAAGCTCATGACCGAGTAATCAGGCCTGCCAATCAATTGACGACACGAGAATCAACATCTGATGTTGCCGCAAGAGGGGAAAGAGAGGCTGGACTATATTTCAGATATGCAATGCTGAAGGAGCATTCAGACGACCTGAAATTTCTAATACGTAGATGTCGCTCATGCTTTTTTTCTTGTCGCACTCGGGATTGAAAATTATTAGTCTACTCCGGATTGCCAAAACGCAACCTCCCAAAGTCCAGACACCGTTTCAAGATCTGACCAACAATAGTCATTTGCGGTGGACTTCCTTCACTGTCCTTCGTATCTTTCAAAATTCCCATAACCATCGCCGGGTATAAAGGCTGGATCGTATCCTCGACCATCGGATGAATAGGGTAGTTGACCTGCAAATCTCTTCTGATACCGACTCACATTGCCTTGAGTGACATGTGACATGAGCTTGTAAGTGAAATGTAATCAAACTCGATCTTAGAAATCTCTCTTGGGAGAATATTTTTTCAGCTCGATGAGAAGCTGAAAGGGAGTGAGCTTCTGGCTACGGATTCGGCGGCGCTTGGGTTTCGTGCCTTGCATAGCTAATTTACGAGCTTGGATAATTGCCTCGACACGCTCGAGAGAATCAGGGAAGTCGCCCCCGTGTCAAGATAGGGTGCAAGAGCGTCTGCGACGGGATTTCGAGTGAAGATTGTTTCTTTGTAGGGTAATCCACGTTGATATGACGATGATACGCGTCCATTAGACAATCCCATCAATTTCGTGAATCGGATGTAGGCTTCGCTGGATGATTTTGGGAGTTGTCCAGCAAACAGTTCATCAACGTGATTGTCAGTTATCTGATCCATCTCCCCCACTTCTCGATTAAAAGGCCAGAGCGGCTGCATTCGGCATACAAGTCTGCGAACAAGGCAATGGTGGTATGGTAAGTGGCAAGACACAGACCTGCCTCCTCATTGGTGACGACGTAGCTCGGGGCGAAGAGGCAGCATCGGACAGGGTCATGACTAAATATGAAATCTGAATCACTGTGCTGTTTCAATTGGCGAATGTTCAATCGGCGTGTGTTCTCTTCATGCTCTTCAGACATAGGCTCGTCGTCGATATTGCCTGCTGCTCGAAAGTGGGCATCTATTAGCTGTTTCAAGTTAGGGTCCATCTCGTCTAGGTTATTCGGATCAAAAGATTCCTTGTATTCGTCTAGAATTTGGAATGTTGAGGAGATCATATTTGTAAGTTTGGGTGTGGTAGGTAATTGAACACCTCGAAGGTTTGCTTGTTTCGCATTTCTTGATGCTCCTTGGAGTATGTCAACACGCTGGCATCCCAGTTTGTAGACCCAGAGGGCATCTGCTGTGGGTTTCGTGGTGGTCCTGGATCATTCATCAGTTTGCCCCAATTTCGGTCTGAAAGGTTCAATTTCGGAGTGAGCATGTCTTTGAAGCCAGAAAATCCTGGTCCGGAGAGCAAGCTGAAGATCCACTGAACGAGCGATTGAGGAGCCTTGGTATCTTTCGACAGCCAACAAGTTGCGAGTGGTGGTGGTTCGTGAGAGAAAGACCCTGTCGACTCAAGTACGACTTTAATCCGCTTCCTGATATTTCGAAGTTCTTGTCGGCCTTTAGAAATCTCTTGTCCCAACATATCTCTGATATCAAGCCAAATCCTTGCGGCGAACACGACGTTCACGCTGATAGTACCGTGCCTCCTGAGACCTTGACTGAATTCATTCTCGACTGGAGATTTGCTGCCCGTTAATTGACCGTTCTCATGGCAAAAAAGCTCGAACAGGTCTCACTCCATGAACAACTGCGACAGCAGAGCGTCTTCCTCTTCTTTTTTTGTTCTTATAATCAGTACCCAGCTCCTCGGGGCAAGAAGGAAAGCCTGCCCTCGGTGGGAAACAGGGTCTAGGATAATCGATCAGTATTTTCCATCGTCAGGAACTGAGGTGAGGGGGATATTAAGGATATCTCAAGACAAGGATGTTGAATCCACATGCAAATATCACACTTATATTGGATAATCAGGAGTTTTCTTCATTTCAGACACGTAGTCAAACTTCATCAGCACTCTAGGAGCAGATAAGTAAATGAAGTCATCGAATGGTGTCGGCTTCAGCATATCCTTCGTCGCGAGCTTCTTCGCTGGGTTGAGACTTTGGACGAACGCATCGGCGTAGAATATGATGATAGCAATCGTGTCATAAGATCTCTTATTGAACAGCTGAGGTGGGGCGGCCAGAATTTCTTGCTCTATTTGATTGACGGTATCAAATGCAGCGTCCGTAATCATCCTTGCGCTCATCAAATCGATCTGTCCGCACTTGTAGTCCTTCCAGATATCGAGCAACAATTCTTGCATTCGGTGCAGATCTTCGAAAAAGCAGAAGGTCATGCGATTCTTCCTCAAGTTCGAAAATAGTGTTCCAACCAATGAAACGGAGTTGACATCTTCTTCGTCCTTTTTTGGAAGCTCTTCTACTTTCAGTTTCTGAAATCGATTTGTAAGTTCTGTCCATTCCGAAGTCTTGGGGTCAGCTGGTGTCGAACTATAGAACGTCAGCAGAGTTCATCAAAACAAGTTACCAAGAACGATTTGGGTGTAAAGATACTGTGAGATGAGAGAAATCTTGAATGGCAACGTGTGAGGACCCGCTGTCTGTAGTGATTTCACCAAGGACGGTTGCTTTGAAGTTCCAATTACCGAAAATCCCATCTGAAGCTTCGTTCCATCAACATGATGTGCTTGTATTTCGTGTCAAGAAGATGCGCCAAACCGAAGGACCGACGTGACTTGGGGGCTTCAAGTTCAAAAAATGCCCACCTCATTAAGGACCTATCTTTCTTTGAGAATATCCAGAGTCTCTTCCTGCACCCTGATAAAGTGCTGATGCAGTAGATCACAGGAGTAATCGTTATTGACCTTCGAGGTCCGGAACCAATCGGCGCAGCGTCTGCGAGTGCCAATCGCCCGCTGCAAGACCTTTTGTAGCGTACTAGGCAGTTCAATTCGGCCACTGATAGCTCTTGCCTGTTCCAGTAAATTTCTCGTTGTAATTGTGCGTCTCGCGGAAGGAACGGCAGGAGTGTTCGAACTCTCCCCATTCTGCGCAGCGGATTTCTTTGCCTCGTTTCACGCCTTCGCCTTTAATCGTTTCGACTTTTCGACAGGAGGAAGGGTAGGCGCGATCGGAGGTGCTGCGTCTTCGGGGATTTTCCAACCGCACGCAATAGCTGCTTTCGAGAGCCCTGGAGCTGTCAGCAGGAGGATATCTCATGATCCTGAGATCTCAGGTATGTAGAGCACTTACATGTTGTAAACACGGAAGTGTCTGCCTTATACCGCCCATACGAGCCGGCCAGGATTGGGAAAGCATCTTGATCAACGTTCCCCGCTACAGTATCTGGTCTGCAAAAGCTCCGCAGGCTCCAAATTAGAGGCAGACGGTGAGATGTTTCCATGAGGATGAACGTATTTTGGGCCTTAACATAGCATCTCTAAAGATTGGATTTCTGAGAAAGGTTCTCGTTCAAGAAGATTTATCAGAAAGAGGGTTGTGCGGTGGCACAGGCAAGGAGATGCAAGGGACAGAAGGGGGCTCATACACTAACTCCCACTAATGCAGCTACCCCGCCAATCTCGCATTCTGGGATTCAGGGGCTCGCCATAGGCTCTCCGTCACGCGATTGAGCTTCCGCACTTCACGAGTCAACGTATAGTACAAGTCCCAAAACTTCAAAGAAACAAATATCAGCAGATGTATTAGAGAAAAATAACAATTAAA
The DNA here is from genome assembly GCA_001625345.1 of Cairneyella variabilis. Classification (NCBI taxonomy): domain Eukaryota; kingdom Fungi; phylum Ascomycota; class Leotiomycetes; order Helotiales; genus Cairneyella; species Cairneyella variabilis. The sequence continues at coordinate 29,182 of AYLM01000290.1, read as the reverse complement.
ATATCTGAGAGAAACTGAATTTAATGAATCTTGTGAAAGGAGAGACAGTTGCTGGTGATTTCAAGGGTCGTCATCCAGAAGCGGCCTAGCGATCCTGTGCCTCTCAAGTCGCGTATCCTAAGCATACCTATCTTTGAACAACCCTAAGTATTATTGTCGTACCTGATGTTTATCTCCCTGTTCTATACTTGATCCGGGACCCAACAACATCCCATTCAGCCTTGCTGGGTCCAGGTCAGCAACATATCTCACCATAAGACTCATGCGGCATTTGAGAAAATATTTAGGCAGAAGCTCGCCGGCGACTACCTCGACTGAATCTAGAAACCTTTTGCATTTCTTACGTTCATTTAAGTTTCCCACTATGCCAACTCCAAGAGCTTCTGTAATTCCAAAATATCAGTCTGTTATGGCACCTCGAAGTAGCTCTGCGCCTGCTGCGCGGTCTTTAAACGAAATCCTAGATTCAGAAGGCCGACTCTCACTCCGCAACCTCTTCGACCTCTCGGAAATCATGCACACTTTGCGAAGCAACCCGAAACACACTTCAAAGATCACATCGATCTCCATCTCAGAACCTCACCCAAACTACCCGTCCGACGAAGTTCCCCCACTCTAGCCACCTCGCGATCAAGTCATACCAAACATCATCACGATCCTAAATCTCATCCAACAGCATTCCCGTTTAGAGTCTTTCCGATGGGGCTATATATATTACTGCGATACGCGAACTCAGGCGTTCTGGGAAACACTGTGGACCACCGCATCAACATTGAAGAAACTCGAAATTGAGTTTTATGAGCACGAACTCTACAAAATCGGAGAAATCGTAAGCTCTCTCCTCGCACAGATCTAGCATATGGTGTTTGCCTTTCTGACATGAGGCAGACTTTCCCAGACAGCCAATTTACTTCTCTCAAGATGCTGAGAATCGATTCCTCTGGAGCCCACGGTGACAATGGCGCACTTCTTGATCACCTTCTTCGCCGCTGTCCTGCTCTCGAGGAATTAGAGTTGTCGTTCCCGACATGTGATCTTGAAGGATGCAGAATTCAGAATATCTCATGGAACTACAGTTTCCCGTCTCTGACTACGTTGTCGCTAAGCACTTACAACACAGACAACTCTGCACTCGGCGAGTTTCTTGTGCGCTGTCCGAACCTCACGACAATGGATTGGAATGTGGATTCTGATAACTGCTTCAAGTTTCCAAACGAGTCTTTGCAGCAGCTGAAAGTGCTAAGCATCGATTTACATGGGCAGCAAGAATTGGTGGCGGAAACCGTTGACGCCATGAAAACGAGTCAGATCAAGCATTTGAAAGTCTCTGGATATTCGCACAGGAGCTTCAAGGAGATCACAAAACTTGGCAAGACGCTGAAGTGTCTCGAGTTAGATTTGCATATGTATTGGCGAGATGCTGTTGAGGAAATGGAGAATGGAGGCGAGGAAGATGATGGGGAAGTTGAGGAGGATGAGCTTGCGCCATTACCGTTTATCATCGAGGCGGTTTTAGCTGAGTTGCCAGGTCTGCAAGAGCTCGGCATGTCCCTCGAGACGAGTAGGACGTTTTCGAGGAATGAGGAGGGAGACTTTGTAAATCCTGATCCGATGGATGAGAATGATCTGGTAAGTTCATCCATTGTAAAATTTTCTCCCCTTACATAGACTGCAACTTACAGAATCAGAAAACCGTCCTTGGAATTCTCCCCAGAGGGGGGAATCTGCGCGCGCTACGTTTGTCGGATACCCGAGGTCTCTCTCTCCCAAAAGAACTTCTCGACACGTTCCCGGCTGTCCCAGAGAATCTCGACTATCTGAAGTGGGATATCGGGGAGAGTGACGAAGCGAAAGTATTGTATCGACTTGAGAAAAGTGGTGGGAAAGTTAAAGCTGTAAGGTGTGATCTTGTAAGAGGAGCAACCTCAGGAGAGGGCCTCTGGAATGAGGAAAGAGTGTTGGAATACTGAAAGCAACATTTTTCATGGCTCGTACTAGGGCGGAAAGTAGATCACTCGCTTGTAACATCTACTTCCCCGATTGAGATTAGTCAACTCGACTCAGTTTTAGACCACCAGGACTACAACGCTCCGTGAGTCACACTTAGCTCAGCTTGTTCCCCACAAAGTTTTTTTAAGAAGAAATTATATCGTCCCTACACGGCATTCCTTTCACTCATCGATCCCCCAAAACCTACCTCCTAATCATAGAAACCCAATTCAACGTCGCGGACACCCATCAGAACACCGGATTTAAGTCCATATTCTAACCGGCAAAGAAATGACCTGTCTCTTGGACTCTTCTCTAAACTCCCCCCTGAACTACGAACCATGATCTGGGCACCTGTCATAGCCGACGCGGAAGAGAAGAATTTTAAGAGACAAGCTAGGAACCAAGTCTCCAGGACGTATGGTATAGAAGATGAGTGGTTCATATCCCGAGTCCGCCAGAGTGGATTGCTCCTTTACCAACATGGGCTTACGAATTTTGTCCCTCTCATGCACACAAGCCATCCCGTGAGGAACGAGATCGCGAAAGCCACTTGGTACCAATAAGACCTTCTGATCAGAGTAATACAAAAGGACTCAATAGACCCAAATGTCATGTTTCTAGCCGAAACATCTAGTGACGGACAGAGGGAAATTTGGGAATGGGAGGCGCAGAACTTCAACCATGCCTTGTCACGTGGCTCCCCGAATCTCCCATTCCACGTCCTAAAATCTATTCGAATCGATATTTTAGGTTCTTTTTGTTTGACGAAATAGGGATGCATCCTCAATTATTAATAGGGATTTATAAGAAGGTTCGAGACCTCGTAGGGATTCTATCAATGGCCAAAGGCCTTCAAAATGTGGAGATTGATATGAGGAGCTGGGGTCGGCAATCTTGGATGCATCGGGGCAAGAAGAGTGTGAAAGGAAATGGTAATGAGGAGGTGACTCAGCCACGCCAGACCATTCCTCTCGAAGGCGGACAAGCCATGTCAGAAGCTTTGGACTCCGACTACGAAGCAATTTTGCAGTCTTTCTGTCTTTTGGGAGGGATTCCAAATGCAAATATTTTCATCTTCGAGGATTTGAAAGAGCATTTCAAGGTATCGCAGATAAAGAGGGATTGGAGCTTGGATCAGCTTCGTTTCCATATAAACAAACAGACTCGCGATTCGAAGAGGCGCGGGACATTTTGGGGAAGGCTGGAGCTTGGTTCTTGAAGCTTGGATGAGTTTCGGGCAACTCCAAAGCTGCGCAGCTCCGCCGCCCGGTTAACACTGTGTATGATTTAGAAGTTGGAAGCGCCGTGTCATTAAGCAGCACAGAAAACCATAATTCCACTCATTGAGCTTTTGAGTCCTCTCTTTTTCATCGATTTCGCAATATCAGAAGATGCACTATGCAGGCATGTACGCGTCAGGCTTCATGTCTCAAGACATGCTTCATGGTGCTGGTCTCGAGATTAAGAATCAAGTCTTCGAGGAAGCGACATCATTGAAGATATCGCCACTCTATTGGTACAAACAAATGGATTCCGTATTGGGTTTATCCCGACTTCTACTTAAATCCGTAGAGTCAGATTTGAAGGCCGCCAGTCCTCTGCAAAACATCGTCGAACAGAGGCTTCTGAGCAGGGATATTTTCTCACTCAAGTTCTCAAACACGTCACCAAGAATCGACGGTGAGATAATGTTCGGGGATGTGAATCCCGAGCTTTCGAAGGTGAGTTGATGAGCGTGTCCATTACGGAGACGACGGTACATGGCAAGAAGCCACTGGAACAGTTCTTGGGAAGCGGATTGCAAGTCGCAGCTCACTCGCTCTCTTTTGGCTCTGGATCGGATGCGATAAACGCAGATCTCGCGGGTTAAACTGCAATCTTTCTAACCGCCTTTCCGTGGATCTCACTTCCTAGACTGCTCGCGCTCCAACTCCAGGATCGTTGTAGTAAGGGCCTACGATTGAATGAGCAACATTGACTGCGCCAAACGCGACGAATTACCCGATTTGGCGATCCGCTTAGGGGTAGGAGGCGAGGCTTCGGTAACAATATCTGCTTGGGATTATCTTATGGAGGTTCCTGCAAACGGCGGAGGGACAACGTGCTTGGTACCTTTCTACCAGCAGAAGGAGTTGGATGATGAGCCAAAGCATATACTTCTTGGCACTTCATTCCTTGCGGGAGTTTAGTCGGTGTCTGATTATGACGAAAAGACAATTTCACGTAAGTCGTCAGTCTCGTTTTCCGACTTGTCATGTTCACAGGATTCTCTTGGGAGTTGGCAAAATACTTGAAGCTAATAAGTTCTAGCGGCACAGCTGAAACCGCATCGAGATGTCTGAATAACCTTGTGATTTATACGAATGGTGTCACCTTAAAAAGACATTTTGTGGCTCGTTAACCCTAAATGAAATTCCTTAAACATAGTGAAGACAACGATTTCATACCTTTAGAGAGTGGTTGTGGTTCTCTATCATACAAATGACCTATGATCAGTACCTATGTACCTATGGTATTGTCTCAGTTTGCAAGCCAGCTCCCCCAATCATCGGCTGCTGATGAGGCACGGGTCAGTCCAGCCGTCGACTTTCAACTTCAACCCAACGGCCTGTGATCTCCCTCTGTTCTAGTATTTACTCCATTCTCCCTTCCCTCGGTCGCACTGTCGCTTCTGTTTTATTTTTCACTATTTATCTTCAATGATCAACATCCATCTTAACATCATATCTCGGCCTCGCATGGTTTGAGCGACCGTCCTGACCATGACTGCCTTAGTCCCTCATATCAACCAGAATTCGACTGTGGACTCAGCTCCTTCTCGCTCTGGTATCGACATCAGTCTCGGTCTCGAATATCAAGTCTTATTCATGTCGGAATCAGCGAGTCTAGATATCGAAGTTGATAAACAGGGGAAATCGGACCTCTACTGACCCCTGAATCCACAGAAGCTCGAGTTTCGGCTATTGAACGTCTCAAATTTCGACGAAGGTGAACCATGCTTGGAAGTGGTTTTGAGGGTTGTCTCGCTCGATAATGATGTGGAGTACATAGCCCTCTCATATAAGTGGAGTCCTTCCGAGCTGGGGGGTGACCCTGTGGTACCAGCGAGAATTGATGGCCACGGGATCTTGTTGACAGCAAATTTCTATGATGATTTGGTGCACCTCAACTACGGAGCCCCAATTACTCAAGTTGGGTCGATTCTATTTACATAAACCAAAAGGACAATGAGGAACAAGCGCGACAAGTGTCTATTATGACACAGATATACACAAAAGCCGGTGCTGTCACTGCATGGCTTGGAATAGAAGCAGATGGTGGCAGTCTGGCAATGGATCTCATATCATCCTTCCACAGATTTTTTTAACTTTCAGAAAATGCACCATCCAGGCTCAGTTGCCCGCTTTGTTTAAAAAAAAAAATTTTTTGGCTACGGGTCAGGCTCGAAGACCCCTCCTATGCTCTACACTGGGAATCAATGTGCTGTCTCTGCGAACGTTCATACTGATGCCGTCTTTGGACAGTATAGAGCTGGGGTCGCGAGGAATTTCAGGACTTACCTTTTGTGCGGACATGAGAAACTCCAAGCGATTACCTCATGCAGCTTGCTCTCTCTGTTCAACTACTTTCTCTACGACACTTTAACTCTAAAATTGCATGGGAGTTTCAGAAAGCCGCTGAAGGGGTTGGCTGGATTGCCCATGCTTGGTACAAGTACCATAATTCTAGGATAGATCTCCTGCGATGTCTATGCAACTTCAACACGTTCAAGACGTCCGAGCCTCGAGACAAGATTTATGGCTTGATAGGTATCGCGAAAGGTCTGAGTAGGCCCAAACTAATCGTCGATTACAATGCTTCGCTATTTGAAGTCTGTATTCAAACTGCGAGGAGCATAATCCTGAACTCCAAGAACCTAAACATCCTAGACAACTATTCCAGGCGCGAGGACAGTTCGCTAAACCTACCTTCCTGGGTGCCAGGCTGGACTCAATATAACAAAAACGATCTTTCGACACCTGTAAACAGCAAATGGGCCGCTGGAGGGCCCAAAACGAGTGGAGTAGATCTCAGCTCAGGCAACAATATCCTCAACACGAAGGCAATTCTCGCGGGAAGAACTTTTGATGTCATCTCTGGGGACTATAGGCAGTTGTCCTCAGGGAAGAGCAGCACTATCTCGCAGAAACTTCCGGCCTAGTAAGACGATGGATCGGTTTCGCCCTCAAGGATCTGCCTATGTCATATCTCCATGAGGCAGCCAGCGACAAGAGCATTTGGAGAGTCTTCGACATTATTTAATTTATATACTAGTTCAATGTTTCTCAATTTACAGGAGGCCGTCTCAATATGGTAAATCTGCCCCTCCTTAAGTGGGTAGAGTGGGTTGTGTCTCCATGCTCGGAGCAAGCATATTCATCATCTTTAACCTGGAATCAACTGCCTCTACTAGCTTTCGCACTGGACTCTCACAAACGTGTCTTCAAGATTCAAGTTTCTAAGAAGAGGAGCCATCAAGGCATTCACGGATTGGGAATCTCTAGCATAGATACAAACGTGGGCGATGTTGTAGCCGTGGTACTCGGCTGTGACATGCCAGTCATACTTCGCTTAGAGGAAGGGCAGCCTTACTATAAAATCGTTGATGTGGCTCATGTTGATAGTATAATGCGTGGAGAGGCTCTGGAATTCCTACCTTCGGTTGATATTTCAATCTGCTAAGGAGTATTTTCGTTCTTCCCTTTGTTTTCACCGGCTTAGGAGAGGAACTCTTTGACCGAATTACAGGTTATCCCTTGTGTGCCTCACCAAAAAATTTCATCTTATATGCGTCACATGTACTATTTCCCCATAAACGAGTCATCAGCACTTCTTCATCCTTATGCTCTCACGTGACATACCTTCCTTTTCCGGACATAGGCAAAAAAGTCTCCGGCCAATGTCCCCGAGCACCTATATAACAGCCAACACTTCGCGCTATACATCATATCCCTTCTTAATCTATTAATACCTAATAAGCTCCGCATTCTACCTTTCCAGCCCACCATGCCACCAAAATCCATCCTCGTCACCGGCGCTACAGGCCACCAAGGCCGCGCCGTCATCAACGCACTACTCAACCTCAACGCTCAATCCCAATCCCATATCCCAGAGCATATCCCAGAGCATATCCCAGAATACAACATCTACGCACTAACACGCAACGCCTCCTCTCCATCAGCTCTCGCTGTTGCCGCAAAATCCGATGCAATAACATTCGTGCAAGGAGATCTCAATGCTCCCGCCGCAATTTTCGAGCAGCTCAAAGAGACGGAAGAGAAAGTGTATGGCGTGTTCTTAGTCACGCTTCCAGGACCGAAAGAGCTGGAACAGGGGAAGGGAATGATTAATGAGGCGAGGAAAGCGGGCGTGGAGCATTTCATCTTCTCGTCTGTTTCGCGAGGGGTGTTTGACAACCCCATCCCAACTCCCAACTCTAGGCTTGAAGATCAAAGCTCAGCTGCGGATGGAGTCCCAATGCCGGCGCATTTCAGTATCAAGAAACAAATTGAAGAATATCTGGAAAAGACCTCAAAAGAAAGCGACGGAAAGATGCAGTACACGATTCTCAGACCAACGAGCTTCATGGATAACCTCACACCCTCATTCATCGGTCGGTGCTGCGCTACTATGCTTGCACAGCTCAAAAACACTCCCATATCCCTGATATCGACATCAGACATCGGCCGTGTAGCAGCACTCGCGTTCAAGCACCCGGACAAGTATGCAGGGAGAGAGTTGACCTTGGCGGGTGACAGATTGAGGTATGAGGAAATGAATAAAATATTCAAAGAGGAGGCTGGAAAAGAATTGCCGACAACATATGAGATCGTGGTAAATGGGCTACAGTGGGCAATCGGGGATCTGAGAACGTCTATGAGATTTTTCAGGGAGGGTGGGTATGCGATGGATATGCATGGGGGCATGAAGGAGGAGTTGGGGCTGAGAGATTTCAGGGAGTGGATCAAGGAGGAGAGTGGATTTCAGCTGGCGAGGAGGTGAACGGGTTTTGTACGGAAAATGAGTAGAGTGAAATGAATGCAATACCTCGACGAAATGGTAAAGAATAATGGGAAGAGCGAGAAGCTATAGCATGAAAAAGTAATAGTCGCGTACTGAAAACATTCAAACAACTTCAGAAACGAAGACTTGCAACTCAAAGTAAGAAACTCGTACTCACGGAATGCCAGAGCCTCAGACAAATCATCGCATTTATTCGGGTATCAGCCATCTAATCCGTAAGAACTGCCGTCTATCTTCCCATTCTCTGCCACCTTCATTTATTCATCACCCCTCTGCTTCCCAATCTCCTCACTCCGCTTCGAACTCGCAATCACCGCCTTGCTAAACGCATACCTCGCCCTATCTTCCTCAAGACTAAGTAATCCAGCAATCGTTGTACCCTTCGGACTCGAGAACTTCTCTCGCAGCACCGCCGGATGGCCATCATTCTCGAACAATTTTGCCATTGAGAATAATGACTGCGTGAGTATGATTTTCGCATCAGACCGCTTGAGACCCTGCGATACTGCACCATCTAGCATCCCGTCGAATGCAACGGAGATTAGTGCACCGGATACGCCGGCCATGACGCCGCCGACGTCGAAGAGTTCCGGGGCGATGGGAATGGTTTTGCCGAGTTGGGAGAAGATCCATTCGGTGACGGCGGAGAAGTGGGTTGGCATGCCGGGTGTTTTCTCGATGACCGACATGGATTGACCGAATTCAGCGGCGATGTTGAGCATCACGCGCTGAATGTGGATTGGCTGATCTTCTGAAGATTTGCGCGCTTGGGAACGGGACAGGTGAGTTTCCAGTTTCTCAACCGGCGACCCGACAAGTACGCTGATGACAAGCTTTCCTGCCATGGCGGCACGAACTCCAGATTCTTCGAGGAGATTGAGCATATAAGGCTTGAATGCTAGGATTATGATATCGGCTTGCGCCATAGCCTGGCAGTTCGCGCCTTGGTGAAACATGACGTTCAAACCATATCGACGTTGAGTAACATTAAATCGTTCGGCGAGCCGGTCGGCAGAAGACTCGCTCAACACTGTTGCAATGAACGTCGAGAACACGGGTGCAGAGCCAACAGCTGCTGCCCTCTCACCTGCATTCATGACTCCAGAAAGGATGGCGGAGCCCATTGTTCCTTGCAACATGTTAGCATGAATACTGGAGTCGCGTCGCCGGCTTGACTGAAGTTCACTTACCACAGCCAATGACCGCGAGAGTCATATTTGTCATCATCAGGACATCACCGTTTGTCTTGACGTCCATGATTGGACGCTGCGGAATTAAATTGAAAGTGCGATCAAAGGCTCGAAGTTGATGTCGCGTTTCAATCACGAAGTCGCGTGACACAAATCGTCCTAGCCTAACCTAAATCCTGCCCACACGGTCGGAACCTGCAGGAACAATTGCCTCGTCAAAAATCGACTCAGCCGCCTTCAACCGAGATGTCAGGAGGCTCTCGGATCTTGACGTTGCAGTGGAAGGATGGCGGGAGGAACAAGAAACAGTGACAGGATGCAGGGAAAGGGCGCAGATGCCGTTTGGAAGGGTGGGATTGAAAATTTGGCGAGACGCCTAGAATCTCACTACGAGTACGTGACAACGCGATCCCAAAAAACCAAGCCAAAATCAACCTCATCCTTCGCAAAATCAAGAGATTCATATTTCGCGATTATTGGAATTATTATGATTCCGAGTTCTGGGATAGCAGCAACCTCGTTGCTACACCCATTCTCGTACCCCCCCACTAATCTTGCGGCAAGAGGATGACAGTCTGCTGTTGGTGAAAATCCCGAATCCGCGCTGACGGACAAGGCTGAGAAACGCGGACGACCCCTGAGTGGCCGGGCTTCTGGGCCGGTCACTACCAGGCACAGTCAGACATCCCCAGTCTGATTTGGAGTTTCAGCATACCGAAGAAGGAAGTGCCCACAGCTCCCTATATCGGGGCTCATATAGCCAGGGCTCGATGATATTTACAGGTACAACACCATGGTTGGAACCACGTCAAGTGTAACTCGCCAGCGAAGACGCACGAAAAGCAGGATATCTCTGCACATGTGATGTGAGAAACAAGAATATTTCGAGATCTAGATGACACGATCAGCCTTGTCTGAGTCGTTGACCGCAGTGATGATGAGATGAGCGGCGCATTCGGTACCCATCATCCTGTCTCTCGTACCTGTCATGCACGCCCACGATGTACGTTTTCTCCCGGCATCTCTATCGCTCTCGCACATCCTGCAGGAACAACGAAGCCGTATCTTCCCCTTTCCAGCCTCGAACTCAAAATTAAGGATGCCTCACGTCACATCCTTTCCCAATCGGAAGCCCATTTATCACGTCCAGAAGCTCAGTCCACGTGTTTCTTCGCAGTCAGCACACTCCACTCAGTCCCAACATGAGATGAAAGTTTTATGCGCTGGCCCCTGCGCTTATCTCCCGGGCTGCTATCACCCCTTGGCGGCTCGCTTGTCGGGGGCTTTTGCTTTTGCGACAATGCGAAACGGAACACTCTGGGTGGAGTCATCCAATTACAGAGCAGTGTACAGAAGAAACGATCCACAGATTGGGATCCTGGGAGAACACCATGGGCAGTGTGATGATGGGGCCTTGCTGGTGGCCAGAGATTGTGGTTTTATGCCCGTCCAGCACGATATTTCCCAAGAACAATGCCGCTGCCGTGCCGCTGGCAGGCTCGCTCAGAATTGTACGTGGGTGTGGGCTTGTATAAGAAGAAAGCCTGCTGCTGTTTCCAAAGTTGGAAGATTCTTTTGGTGTTTTTGTCTCAAGAATCTCGATCGAGCTTTTGACATCTATATACCCACGTGATCTACTCATAATGTTACTACCAAGATCATCAGTCCTGGCACTTCTCGCCTCAGCAACTCTCACCTCCGCCCTTCCGCAACCAGAATCTCTCACTTCACCCAATCCTTCACAAAAAGGCGCTCAATTCCACCAACTCTCATCAAGGGCAATAAATCGCCGCCAAACACAAGCCGACTACGTTGCTTACGCCCAAGCCGGCATCAACCAATTACAAACATGGTACAGCGCAGTAACAGGCCTTTACAACGGCTACTGGTGGAACACTGCCAATGCCGTCACCATGCTGGCTGACTTCCAAGAACACTTCCCTACCGAAGCAACACCAACCACCGATCTCGTGTTCCCGACCAGCTTCAGGATGGCCCCCAAAACCTTCCCCGGGTTCCTGGATGGATATTATGACGATGAGCTGTGGTGGGCGCTGGCCTGGATCAGAGTGTGGGATGTGACTGGTAATGATACCTATCTGACCCAAGCTGCGGACATCTTTGCCGATGCGCACAGTGCATGGGGAACAAGTAAATGCGGAGGAATGTGGTACGTCGCCCCTTCCCCTTTCGTCAATCACATGACTCACCCTTCTCTCTCCTAGGTGGGACAAAGCCCACACCTACGTCAACGCCGTCGCCAACGAGCTCTACATCACCACCGCGGCCAAGCTCGCCAACCGCCTTCCCAACAACCCTTACGGAATCTCTTACATTGAAGCTGCGCTTGCCGGCTACAACTGGTTCATCAACTCCGGGCTCATAAACAGCGAAAACCTAATCAATGATGGCCTCAACATGACCACTTGCAAGAATAACGGCATTGAAGTGTTCTCTTACAACCAAGGCATCATCCTCTCTGGCCTCGCAGAACTCACCTGGTCCACCGGCCAAGATTCCTACAACGAGCTCGCCAACACACTCGCTCTCGCTGGCATAACCCACCTCACCAATTCCGCAGGCATTTTGACCGAAGCATGTGAGCCTAGTAGCTGTGATGGCGATGAGCAGCAATTCAAAGGGGTATTTGGCAGGAATATACAGTTTTTGGTGAATAGAGCGAATGTGCTGGATGCGAGCACGAGAGCTACATATGTGGGCTTCTTGGAGACGAACGCCAATGCTATTTGGGCGGATGATCAGACGGATAATATGTTGGGGTTGGTGTGGAGTGGGCCGGAGAGACAAACGGCGACGGTGCAGACGCAGAGTAGCGCGTTGGATGCTATTGTTGGGGCTGCTTGTGTAAGCTAAGCACCTGAGGTGACGAAGCGAGTGTTGGAGGGAGGGAACTGAAGGTAAAGGATAGAGGACGGTGTTTGATGGTTATGATACCCAGGAATTTCCTATTGGTAATGTGTTTATCTGGTGTTTAGAGACAAGTCATGGGACACTCGCTTCCGTAGACTGGATAAGAAGGCTGGAGTTGGATGTATAGATGTCTTAGATAGATACCTAGTTCATAGTGTTACGAATTTACGACTTTCCAAATTGTCCTGAGTGTATTAACGCGTTTCGATTCTTTCTGTTTCGATTTCGATTTCGATTTCGGTTCATGGCCGAATTTCTGTGTCCCGAACGAGGATGTCATGTCACGTGTTACTCGGATTCAAGAACTTCAAAAGCGCTAGCTTGTTAACAGCCCTTGACGGTAAAAACTGGTATATGCGGTACATGGACTATAATAACTCAACGACTTTCACTCTCCTGCAAGATTGCGAGATGACTTGCTATGTACGATGGGCAGGTATATATTCCAAAGAGATCATAAATGACATCAACCAGCGTTACATTAGACAGTTGCATAATCTTCCTCAATATCGTTGTCCTCTTGAGCTTCTCTCGCTGGGTGTACCCTCTCATCATATGATGCGTAGATATCTATCCCGCATTCCTGCGCCTGAGTCTGCAAGTTTCCTGTGATATCGATATGCTTCTTTAGGACCGTCTCGGGTGAGCCAAGAAATGGGTAACGATATCTCAAGTGTGAATATCCATTGAACTCTGCCACCGATAACAGAAGGCGACGGCTACAAAGCTTTCTTGAATGAGAGATGTTCTCACCGTACTTTTAGGATGGGCCTTACGCTACTGAACAGCAGAACCAATCCCGACTGTAGACTTCAAATCTGCAAAATGCAGAATTCCGAAGTCCTCGAACACAACCACCTCTTTCACAACTTCTCTTTAGAACTCCTCATCCCCTGCTACCATGTTCTGCAAGCACCTGCCTAACGAGATCCTCCAGAAGATCGTACTCAGCTGTGTCGAGGCACGCGGAGAACTGAGATCAACGTTGAAATTGAGATTGGTCAATAGTAAGCTTTCATGGCACCCTTCTTCTAAGATGACGAGGTAGAATACTAATTGGAACCAGGGTTCTTTGCAATTGAAGTTCTACGAGTGATTTTCCAGCTCGAACCCTGAATTCGGATGAAACTCTTGAGGGCATCCCTCCTCGCTTTTCGACCATGAACGCAAAGGAGAATACTGGTCAGTATGGGAAACCAAAGAAGCTCGCTAAGATTCGGAGGGTTGCCGAGCAACTTATTCCGCATATGTCATCTAGCCCTGACATGACTCTGGAAAAGTGTGTCTATGATTTGAGCGGCTTGGTGTTATTTAGTCGTTGCCGCCCAATTCCAACATGGCACATTCAAAGGGACCTCAGTATTGGACCAATCAACATTCTTGCTGCTGCGGCACACTTTAACCTTGCAGAGCTTGCGAAGCACCTTCTCGACGAAGACCAGGACATCATGATGCGTGGGAGTGCATTTGGCTCATGTGTGATGGCAGCTGCTGCTAGTGGACACAACGATATTTTGCAGCTGCTTCTGTCTCAACGTTTTGGTTTCACCCATCCAGAATTGCACTAGCATTTGACGGTTCTTGGAGCCATAAAGGGATGGAATCTAAATGCCCTAGAGTTGATTCTTCAACCACGATGGAGTCCAATTGAATGTGTGCTGCAAAAACCATGGTCGAGCGACCCCGTCCTTCTACCTTTACATGCGAGACAATACCACACATCGTTCATAGACAGCTACAAACTGCCAGGCCCAAACCCTTCTGTCTTCCGACGTGTTGTATCACTCTTTCGAGATGAAGACTACAAATTCACACAACAGGAACTGCGAAAACTCCTGGAGAAAGCGGCGTTACAAGGATTCCACGACCCAGTCCGGTACCTCCTCGAGCTGGGCGCCCCAATCGACGGAATCGGATCCATGAGCCCGCTCTGGTGCGCTGTCAAGTCGGGAGATTTACCTACAGTTCGGCTGTTACTCGAGCGAGGCTGCAACTCCGACCAACCTTATAATCAGGCAGGCATTACCAATAGTCCATTGATCACTGCTGTTTGCTTTGGCTCTCTCACTATTACAAGCCTACTCCTCGATTATGGCGCAGATCCGAATCAGTGTCCCGCTATCCGAAAGCGAGCAACGCCAATTGCCTACGCGATTGTGAGAGAGCATGGAGAGATGATCTATCTTCTGCGTGAGTGAGGAGCAAGATTCGACATCCTGCACTGCGATCTCATAGCTCTGAGTAAATCCGTATCCCGCGGAAACGCGTCCATGGTGAAGCTTTCGCTGCAGAATGGCGTTAAGGGGAAGCCACGACTTGATATGGCGAAATGGGCTAGAGATTTGGGACAGGGCGAGATTGCTGAGATTTTTGAGAAGAAGCTATGGGAGGTTCAACGAATGGGAAATTAAAAGTGAGATAGTAGATTAGAATGCCTAGGGAGTTACACCTACTAGATTGAGTTGCTAACATTTCACTGGAGAAGACTCACCCGGCGATGTTGCCGCTAGGAACGGGGACAGTCTTTGTACATACCATGCTGGAGTATTTTCCCAATCGACTGCCTATGATAAGAAAGCTTTCTACATAGAAAACTCGTAGACTTAGGTGTAGAAATGTGGGATGGATATCTGCGTATCATATACTGGCTAAGCCTAAGTATCTAATGAATATTTGACCCAACAGTAAGAATTCGTATCATTCTAAGTTTCTCAGTCATAACATTGTGCCCAGCACAAACAGAAAACTTTTGGCCTTAAAAATATTGTTGTTGAAAATGTTCTGGGTGACTACACACTGTGGTGGTTGGTCTATCAACCCTCCTGTGGCATTGCGGCACTATTTCGAAGAGAAGCAAGGGAATGAAGAATCTAGTAATCAAAACCGTCAGAATCTTCGCTATCGTCCGTTCTGTATTGTTCGTACACGACGTTGATGCAGCAAGTTTGGTATTATTCAGAACCTTGAATATCTTGATTTAACTTAGATCTGGCGACCCGGGCTGTCCGTTCCGAGGTGAAGTCGTAGGAATTGAACGTTGGTTGTTGAATATGTTGAAGGAAGTCCTGTCCGGCACGTGTAACGCGAACACGGCGTGCTCTACTTCCCGCGAGAAGATTACCGCTAGTATTTAGCATCAATATCATGTCACGATCGCTAGGTCGACAAGCAGTCAAAGTGGCAGGACGAATGTGAGCTCTGGAATATTTCACAAATGCAAAACAGCTCAAAGTACAAAAATATCTCACAGCGTCAAAATATTTCAGAAGAGGACAAATAAAATATCCAAGTGCACATCAATCTTAGAACAGCAAACAGCCGGCAAGATGGGGTAAAAAGAGAATACTCACTATTGACAAGCCTTAATCTGAGCGCCATCTTCAAAATACGAGCGCTAACTGCGTACTTCAGGATATGCTGAAACACCTCAAGAGGCATCTTCTCGAGGCACGCCACCGTGGAATTCACGCGAGCTTGGATCAGCCGGAAACTTTCGGGAGGACAAACAGTGGAACACAAGACACCGATTTGGGAAGAGATCCGCGGAGCCACGTAAAGGATAGCTGGCCACAAAGAACGAGGCAAGAACAATGAGCTCCAAGACACGACGACAGATAAATTGCGATGCCTGAACGCGCGATTGTGAACGTAAAGAACTTGGTGATGCCTGGAGAGCAAACGCCAATCCCAGACCCTTTAGTCAGCAGACGGGAGCAAACATTCACATAAATTGATTGGATATGACAACCATGCACCATTCTCGAGTTTATGACACACGAAAAAGCAAAAACAAAAGCTCGAGTACTGAAGTGCAAGACCAAGTAGAATTCTATTTGTCGAAAGATCAATACTTTAAGCTTGGAACCCGCTCTTGGGAAGCTGTCTCTTCCACTTCTTGAACTCCGTCTTGAAATCAGATCCCGCCTCCTTCCCCATGGCCATTCCCTTGGCGGCAGTATCAAGTTCCACCAAAGGCACTAGACTTGGCCTGCCATGTGCACACTGAAACGGAAACTTGCACTCTGCAAGCCTCCGCACCAGCGCCTGACACTGTTCATGACTCAACTCGTCATTGAACATGATCGCACTCCGGCATGCCCTCGAATTGAGCATATCAAGGATCCCCTGTGGACAATGATGGATGCGGCGAAGCCAACCGTCAGGGTTCTTGGTAGGCCCTGCATCGATTGCGGCTACTGACATGCCTTTCTCGTGAACTTTCCACGCTTCGGAGCGGATGAGATCGATAAGTAATGCTGGCTCTAATTTGCATCGCTCAAGGATACTTGGAGGGAGAGAACGCATTGTGAGACGCTGAGAAGATTTGGTGCCAGAATTAGGATCAGACGTATTAGGCAAGCTGTACGTGATGCCCCAGTTCGCGAAGTGATTTCTGTATTTCTCGAGCAGTCTAATCTCCTTTAAAGAGATCTCAAACGTCATGGGTTTGTCCAGTGGTGCTGTGAGTATTCGGTATTCCGAATGTGTGGTTTTGGATTGTCTTGTGCAGAGTTCCTTCATGAGGCCCTCAATGCGGATTCTTTCATCCGCAGCATGTTGATCAACGAGTACCAGCAGTCCGCCGTCTGGTTCAGACTCTTGTGCCGAGCACTTTACTTTAATGAGGATGAATTTCCTATCCACTTGCTTGATGATTTCTGCATTAATCAATGCCGTCTTCAAGATTCGTCCAGTGATCCCAGCAGAAGATTCCTTGAACGCACGATCGATGTCTTGTTGGGTACAGTGATGATGGTGGCCATGGAGAATATTCTGATTAGTAGCATCCGGTCCATCGAAGGTAACGCAAGGTATTGATGGCTCGACTGGCCGAAAAATGGGACTTTCCCATGATAAAAGAAGCTCGTCTAACCAACGACTAGGCTTCTCCCCAGATGGCTTGGGCCTTCTTGTTAGCCTCTCGCCAGAAAAGGAGGAAGCACCAGTTGCCGTATTTAGTCGCTTGCCATTCTCATCGGGCTCGATCTTGGTTGCAGGAACAGTCAACCCTGTGCGAACGTTTACCAGGGACTTAAATTTGGTAATAGGATTGATCCAGGTGACTATATTATCGTCCCCATCTTGGTCCTTGGTGACTAGCTGTGAGTCCAGCAAGGGTGAAGCCTGTTGTATTGCAGATCTTGGCCTTTCTGGTGGTGGCAAGTCGTCGAAAGGTCGCCGGAGTAATTTTCCAGAACTAGAAAACAGGTTTGACTTCCGATCCTTGGATGTTGTAACCGAAGTCGTGTCAAAGGATTCAGGTCCAGGAATTGATGCTGGCGGAGCAGAAGCTGGACGTGGGGTGGTCTGGGGAGCAGGAGATGGTGTTTTTGGACTCTCAAATGTACTCAGTACCGTAGCAGATGTGCTTCCACTTTTGATTTTACTCCAAGAATCTTGCATTGAGTGAGACATCGCCGGCCTCTGTCGGAATGAGGGGAACTTTACATTTGTGCCCAGAGCATCTATGCTGATGAGCCGATGATGCGAGTACTTTGGCGTTTCATCAGAAGAGGAAGCTGCCGTTGTCCTGTCCTTGCGCGTTTTCGAAGACTTCGAGGAAGAAGCTTTATCGTCCTCCGAAACCTTCTTAGGCGTTTCTTTGGTACCTCGCGTACGGCGCGCTCGAAGACCGCGGCCGGCTTTGGGGTGAAAGTGATGCTTGGTGAGAAATGCCCAGATCATGGCCTCCAACAATTCTACAATCGAATTTAGACTGCCGCTCTTCTCATCCAAAGCTTCGTCAATCCCTTTGATTGGGGATGTCCCTGAAGCCTCGCTTTGAACAATATTGATGTAGAACATGGGCCATCGGTCAACACCTTTCTTGCCGCCTTTCAATTCCTTGTTGGTATAGCTGTCGTCTTTGTATCTGCGATCACTTGCTCGTCGCATCTTCTCGGTCTCATCTATATCTTCAATCTCCTCCTGGTTTCCAAAACAAGAGTTGAGAAATAGACGATTAACCTCATCGTGTAGAACACTGTGTCCCGCTGCTACAGACAAAGGACGGATACCGAATGAGAAGAACTGAACATGTCTCGTAGCAACAGGCTTGAGAGATATTGATCCACAGATTTTCAGGTTTGGCGTTGATGCTTCAACAGGGACCCATAGGACCTTGTCATCGGGTGAGATGAAGGAAGCCTGTGAGAGAATGCTAGACACTCTTGGAGTATCGACATGACCAGCACGGCTACTTCCAAACGGTACTCGGAGAATTAGCTTCTGATTTGATGCAACATCTTGGAGAGTGAGTGAGATAGCTTGCGTCCAGGAAAGAAGTAGTACGACAAGATCTCGCTTCAGCTCTTCCCATTTTTTGCTGTTCCCTCCTTGCTCGGCAAGTATGGCCCTTTGCTTGACTCTAACAGGCATATTGCCAAATAGATCACGTACAGTGACTCGTGTTCCATTATTGAAATACGAGAGGTAGTGTTGAGGTGGAGCCGGAGTCTGACGGGACACTGTGACCGATTTGTGCATCGTCATTGTGTTATGAGACCGATGCAAGTGATGGTGAGATGTGATGACAAGTAATGACATGGCAGAAAGAGAAGCCAGGAAAGTCCCCTGACCTCCATGAACCGGAACGTGGCTCGTCAACTTGGATGTGTCTCTTAGAGATTAGCGGTGTGACCTGCGGAGAGTTGGGAAGCTGCTCACGATATAGCTTCCCGAGGCCACCATTCTCATCAAACTCGCTTGGCAATATTCCAAGGCCATCATCTTCCACGACGCAACTTCCTCGCTCATAGTCCACATCGATGTTGATCTTCGTCGACGAAGCATCGAGAGAGTTCTTCATGAGCTCGCAAATAACTCCATTGAGGCTCGTAATAGTGGTTGAGGACTTGATCTGAGCAACAACATCGACAGGAAGCGGTTGAATAGACATATCTAGTTAAAGCCTTGAGGCGTTTCGAGAAGGTAGCTTAGGGTATCAAATGCGAGGACGCAGACCGTAATGCGCCTTCCCAAAGGGCAAAACAACCCCAGACCGCCATCGCATCCGAAGCAGGAACTTCACCAGCTTACGGAAAACTCCAAAAAGATCCAAATACTTCAAGCAAGAACATCATGAATTATAAAGCACTGCATTGTTGAGCCAGTCCGCGGTCTGATCTTCGATGAGGTTGAGGTTGACCGACCCCCACGAAAATCCACACCTAGGGCGTCGATCACACGTGACCACTTTAGCGCCAGAGTGACGAGGCTGTACCTGAGGTTACCTAGAACGAATGATGATGAGCGAATAACACCTACCGCCTCATCACGGCTCAATCAGTTTACCACAATCTCCACACATTCGTTTTTGCGGATCCTTTTCGAAATCACAAAGACTTTCACCTCATCGACCGATTCCCTCTTCGTTCCGTTACATCCGCTGCATCCCTTTGTCCTCTGCATCAACAAACAGAACAATGGCTACAGCAGCAGCAGCTCCACAAACACACGGTACGAGCTCACATCTCAGACATCTACATCCGCCATTCAGGCTCTCTGCCAAAGCTGGCATCGAACTTCAGCACCACTCCTGGAACTTCCCTTGCAGTCTTCATGAACACAACCCTTAAGTCCACCAAAACTAATCCAAATGTCAGATCGTACAGACCGCCCTGGTCGTCGCCGGCCGTTCTCAACCTGGATGAAGAAGCTGGCAAACTTCAAAGGCAACTCCTCTGACACGAATCAGAATGGATCTGCCAAGCGCAATACCTACCAGATGAAACAGAACCTCAAGAAGCAAGCACTGTCGAAGAATAACAACCCATACCCAGAATCCGGCCGGCCCATGAATGGCGCATCTACAGCTCCCATTCATGGCAACCGCTCATTCTCGACGGTACCGACAGGTACTTCTATGAGCACATCTTCTCTAGACCGTGGCAGACAGTCCATGAGATCTTCACTTGAGGGACTTCCTCCGCCAACGATTGGGAACAAATCAACTGCTGCAACAGTGTCTACAGAACAGGACAGAGCGCACTCCGATGCGGCACCTTCTCACGCTCCTTCATCTGGCGAGGGAACAAATGCTACAGTAGGCTGTGGAATCAGTGGCAGAGGGGCAGACAGCACATTCTCTTCGCCAGCACCTTCTGTTCGATCGCTGACGACTACTCTGACAACTATTCACTCTGCGACTCCGGCCGCTGCTCAAACGCCACACAACAATGCACACTCGAACAATACCACCATACAGTTTTCGCACCAGTTCCCCACGTCCCCTCCACACGCTCTGCCTGCCCATTTGGCTCCTCAGACAAGCGGCGGCCATCCCCCTACATACAGTATGGCTACGGCCAACAATCTCTTGACCGATAACGCATCGATATTGACGCTGGCATCATCCTCCAAGCGACGCAGACGCAGATCCATGGATACCGACGCTTCGGTACGAGCTCTCGCCCCTTCCTCGTTGTTCGGTGGCAGTCGAGAGAGTCTTCCTTTAAGTGTGCTAAGCGCCAATATCGATCCACTTGCACCGATCCCACATCAACCTCGTCCCAGTGTTGGAGGTCTGAATGAGCGAGCTAGCATATACTCGGCTACGGGCGTTGCGCCCGCGTTACCAAGCGAGCGGAACAGCTATTACGCCGGTAAACAATCCATTGCGGCTGATGGTGGGAGTGTCAAGAGTGGCTTACTCGGGCATGGAAGAAATGACAGTATCAGTGGAAGTATTGGTGGTATTGGAGCGTCAGGCAGTCCTTTGGCAAGCCCTCGAGAGGCAACGGGTCCTACAACAGGCAAACTAAGCCGCACAAATTCAGCATGGGGTGAGACTGGCGAGGGCGAGAAAGCCGACGTCGAACCCGAGATCGAGGAAGAAGATGCGAAGGAAACCGACCACGCATAGTAATTTGGGGGCCAAGAAAAGCTATATAATCGACTACTAATTCTTGCGCAGACACTTTGGGCGTTCTTATTTGAGGAATTGACTGGTAGGGAGGATTGCATGTGCCTTTCAAGGCTATTCACATGAGCTTGGAGTCGCAGGATTCGCATTCGAGGCATGTCAAAGATACCCAGATTCTCTCATAATGCATCCCGTTCGATGGGTGAGAGGTGACCTGTTGCATGTGATATTTGACTTCGAGTATACCGTGTTCAATTGTCCGTCAAATGCCGTCTGAAGGAGAATGGCGCGATTTGAAACAAGCTTCGCCATAACCTTCACTCACCGGCAGTGAAAATAAGAACCCGAAAGACATTTCATCTCATTGACTTTCTGGAAAGTGCCCTCATTTCTCTCCAATTATCGATACGATTGGACGATCGAGGAAAACCCCGCTGGTCCATTCTGTACGTGCATGCGAACTCGAACACTTGATCTGTGGGACGAGTCTTCGATATCGACATGTCGTAGCTGATAGCCGTCGGCAATTCACCGATGCGGAACTCTACTTCTCGTCGTGCGTCTAGCCGCGTCGGATTTCAATGTGACTTAGGGTCTGCTAATTACCTGTCAATTTCTAACAGAACCGGGAAACTGGCACGGGAGCGGGCTTTTGAGCAACGGCTCGAAAACAAGCTTGAAAATCGAAGGATGCCAACTAATCGTGCAAGCAGTGCTGTCCGCGATTCCACCTCATCGCCCCCAGAACCCGCATCGGCTCCGTCACAAACCCTACTTTAACGCCAAAGGTAACCGGGATCCAGGATACTAATCCTTCACATTTCTGCGGCTGCTGATTGGGGACGGGTGCCGTCACGGTGGGAAACAGTTGGGCTGAAGCCTCGAGGTGAGAGCAAGGAACGGCCGACAACCACGAACATGGGACAATGTATAGTAAGCTTGCATGGTAGTCGATATAAGCGTATCTGCCGGTGCTCCTGGATTTGAACCCAAGTGGGAATTCTTCTCAATTCTTCTCAGTCGTGTTAATTTATAGATCGACGAAGATGCATTTCTTTTCTTCACTCTTTCTGATATGTATGAGTAGGGTGTGGACAGTATCTGCGGTCACAGTATGCCATGATGAGACCTTCGTTCCCGATGTAGTGCTACGGATCACGGCTGAGAACAAGACTACCTCATGTCTTCCTTCCAAGTCTACTGTGCTTGTGAATGGGACCTCCCCAGGCCCAGAAGTGCACCTTCTGGAGGGGCAGACATACTGGATCCGGGTGTACAATGACATGACGGAGGCGAACTTGACCATGGTAATACACATTCATCAACCTTCATGTTTTCACTGAATGACTAACATCAACTCAGCACTGGCATGGCCTCTCAATGGCTGTCTCACCTTTCAGCGATGGCACGCCTCTAGCAAGTCAATGGCCCATCCCGCATATGCACTTCTTCGACTATGAGATCAAACCACCCGTCGGGATGGCTGGGACGTACTTCTACCACAGCCATGTTGGTTTTCAGGCTGTTTCCGCTGCTGGACCTTTGATCGTGGACGACATTCAAGTCCCATACCAGTATGACGAGGACAAGATCGTCTTCTTGCAGGACACTTTCACCAGGAATGACTCTTCAATCGAGGAGGGACTGATCTCTAATCCCTTTGTATGGAGTGGCGAGGCTGCTGCAATTCTGGTTAATGGACAGGGTGGAGGAAGTAATAACGGAACCTACTGCAACGCCAGCTTGTCAGTGATTGATGTTGAGCCGGGGAAGACGTATCGACTGCGGTTCATTGGATCTACAGCACTGACATTCTCGTCTCTTGCCATCGAGGATCACGAGAGTTTGGAAGTCATCGAAGCTGACGGGTATGCTGCACCCATTTTCTTGCTCGATAAAAACTGACACCTACAGCTCTTACACCCAGAAGCAAAATACCTCATTCATGCAAGTCGCCACAGGCCAACGGTATAGCGTCCTCCTACACGCCAAGGCCAACCCAGAGAAACGCACTTACTGGATGCAACTCGAGTCCCGCGAACGTCCCACGGTAACCCGCGGCTTCGCTATCCTCAACTACGGCTCCAAGCCCAGCACCACATTCTACCCACCAGTAGCAGCCGTCATGACCCTCCCCAACACGTCAACCTCCTTCCTCGACTACCAACTCAGACCCTTCTACCAATCCGACTGCGACGCCTTCCCCACCGCAGACGAAGTAACCCGCTCCGTCACCATGACCGTGCATCAAGCCGTCCGCGGACAAATAGTCTGGATCGAAAACGGCTACAACTGGACTGAATCCTTCCCCGAAGAACCCTACCTCGTCTCCCTTTACAAAGACGACGGAATTGAATTTCCGTCCATGGAGCGCGCGATAGCAAACAACGGTCTCGATCCCGTCGCTCGCGCGTTCCCGGCTGAAATCGGCGAAGTCCTCGAGATCATTATCCAGAACACGGGAGCTGATGCCGGAGGCCTGGACGCACACCCGTTCCATGCGCACGGAGCGCATTATTGGGATATTGGAAGTGGAAACGGGAGTTATGATCGTGCGGCGAATGAGGTGAGGTTGGCTGGAACGCAGCCGGTGAAGAGGGATACGACGATGTTATATAGGTATGAGACGAGCACGACGAATGGGACGGCGGCGGGGTGGAGGGCGTGGAGGTTGAGGGTTACGGAGCCGGGGGCTTGGATGGTGCATTGCCATATTTTGCAGCATATGCTTATGTGAGTATCTTTTTATTCCATTTTAACCGTTGGATTGATGAGGGAGTGAGTGCTGACGGGCCAAATAGGGGTATGCAAACTATTTGGGTGATGGGTAATGAGACGGAGATAATGAATAAGGTGCCACGGCCTGAAGTTGAAGGGTATTTGACATACGGCGGAGATGTGTATGGGAATGAGACGCATTATCCGACTGTTGTGCATTTTCAGGATGCTTGGGCGAGTAATCAGCGAAGAGCTGGCTTAATGAAATGAGGAGACTAAACACTACCTTACAGTAAACTTCGAAACCGGCTTCGCCAACTCTCCCATTGAAAAGTCAGCCCCACTTCGAGTGCTAATCCGTCACGCAGCCTTGCCATTTCTAGTAAGGCGTGGCGCAAGGGTCTTACTCCTATATAAGTCCCCACTCCCCCCATTTAGGCCACTTCGCTTACCCCACCACTACTCACTTTCAACTGTGAAGGCGCGGGCAAAAGAGGTAAAGACTCAATTGTCCGAATGCCTATTATACAAAGATCTAAAGCTAGAGATAGAAGAAGGGAGGTGGGAAAAGCCCTGACTATATAGCCGGATGGCGGATCACATGATATAGCGGGGAGTCTGGGCAAGGTTTCTGAACCCGCGCCCTGACACTAATGGCTTTTGACCACGTCCACGAAGCGGTTACTGTAGTAACATCTCCGCAGGCAGCACTCAATCACGTCTAGAAATGGCATTCACCTGAGTGAACTGGAAAGCATACATATATTATAAAGCTACGAAGAAGTCTTCCACTTTACTTCCTCTTGAGCTCCGCCTCCCTAATCTTTGTCTTTTTCAACTTTGCAACTAAAAAGGCAATAAAGTTAGCGTCCTTCCAAATATCCGAAAGGAAAGGGTAAGAGTGTCACTTACAGCTCACAGTTCTCTCATCCAAGTCAAAAACGCTATAAAAGCCCCTTAAAAACGCGCTTCCAAGATGTATATACTTCTCACGAGAGAAGCGCGACATAGGACGAAAGGCACTAAGACATCGATGACCACCATACTCTGGCCTATCCAACTCAATCGTATACTCATACGCAGAGATCACAAAGTCGTACCCCCCAAGCGTAATGATCAGATCCTCTGACTCGTCTCTTTTCGAACAATCCATGGACGAAGGCGTCCACCGATTTGGGCGCTTCAATCCCAAGACATTTTCGAGCAGCATCACGATATCTTCCGGGAGTGTGATGAGCGGGAAGTCGGAATCGAGAGACGCGGCGTACCCTTCCAATGACGCGGAGCCATTGCCAACACCGATGGACGTAGCAGGGACGTTCCATCGGCCGTAGGCGGACGACCAGTCACTGTTGTCGTACAGAAGATGCAAGACCTTCAGCTCGCCCTCATAAAGGTCGTGATTGGCGTCCCCAAACATGATTTCCCCCGGATCATCTTCTCCACGCGATAACTTCAGCCCAAAAACATTCCTATCCAGAAGCCTCCGCGATGCCATGCTCAAGAACGGATTCTCCATCGCCGTCGAGAACCGTGGCCCCACGTACGGGAACGGGTTGCTGACCTTCTCAGACGGCGCGAGACCCAGCTCTCCGTCCCACTCCCGATCGCCGATCTCTGGTGTGCGACGCAAGAATGGTTCCCGTGCTTCGCCGAACGTCAGATTCGGGAGCTCGAGACCGGCGAAGTGCAGCGTGTCAGCGGACGCGATGGCGTAGGCGTCGAGCCGCTCGTATCTTACGATTAGATGAGTCCCGTTAGCGACGTAGGTGGATGATAATGAGGACTTGTATTGCTGGAACGGCCAGCATGAGGCGTTGCAGCGCGGGGACGGGAGGAAGAGCCCTGCGTCGGAGATGCTGAGGAGCATGCGAAAGGACTGGGGGGGTGTGCCGACTTCGAGAGTGGTGATTTGTACGAATTCTTCGCAGTCCTTTGGTTTGTGTTAGCAACTTAAAAATTCTTTCGATTTAACATACATACCCAAATGTAGGAAAGTCCAGTGCCGTCTCTCCTATCCTGGGGTATATTACCCCACGAGGCTTGCGGGGTTCTTCCAGTAGCTGGTCGAAGGAGCTGTTGCATGCGAGGAGAATGATATGGCGACTTCGCGTTCACCTCGGTCATTATCTGAGGACTCGTGGGTCTTAGCCCATTCTCATCCTTCCTGAGTGAGTAGACCGGTGCCTTGAACGTAGCGCCCGTAGCAGCATAGGCATAGATCACGAACGCAATGAAGGAAATAAGCTTCATCTTGGATTCTGGCTAGTAATTAATGTTAAGAAAGGCAACTATAGAATTCAAATGAAAATTAATATTCAAATTCCCACGAATCCATCGACATTGAGATAAAGTTGTGGACTTATACGGGATGCTGCCTGTTGTGTTTGCACAGCACGTGTTTTCGGCGATGGTCTTCAGCTCTTGCTTCGCGTGCCTGTAGACAGGTTACCTGGCACCTCGCTTTGCTTAAAAAAGCCAAAGCTTAGTGCAAGGATAAATACGCAAAGTGGGGCAGAGTTTTTAACGAGTGAGTTTAGGCGAAGCCGGTTTCGAAGTTTACTGTATTATCGGCCATACATGCTAATATTAGTCACTGATTTAAGAACCACTCTTTCCGCCTTTAGGCCCGGTACCAAATGTCTCGTACACCCAGAGAGCGCTGCACGCGGCTGTACAGGCGCAGTAAAGGTGGCATATCTCGACCTAAACACCATCAGAAATACCTCTAAACTGCCTCGTGTGATGACGCAGCTGTAGTAGGCATCCGTCTTACATGTTCGGGGTGTTCTGTGCGTGTGTGTGTTCCGGTGCTGGTTCGGCATATGTACTTGTACCCTATTGGATGCCGATGCAACGGCGGGAACAAGCTTAACTCAGCCCCATGAAAGAACGAATGAGAGTGCCAAGCACTGGAATAATAATGGCTGCCTGCACCCTAAACGAATTGATGCCGCGAATCTATGAATTTGTAGAGGCATGTTCTGTAAAGCCTAAAAAATGCTGACGCCATGCCCCGACACGGCCCCGAACTCGGGGCCGAACTTAGGGCGCCTTCTTGCAATGTTCGACACGTATGAAGAACTATTTCATGTCGCGCATATCGCGATCATGTACAAGTATAAAACCCATCACTCCAATCCTAAAATCTAGTCTAGCATTGAGTCTTCCCAGCACAATCTCCTGAACTGCAAGCGATATCAACCAACATTATCACAGGCTAGAGCTAAAGCATCCCCAATTCGAAGACCTACATTATTTGACCATCCACCGAACAAGCCACGATGATCTCTGACGTTGAAAAGCCGCTTCCGTCGGACTACTGCGTCCAAGATGACGAAAAAGTGCAAGATCCAGAGATAACACAGCACCCGCAGTGTAATAGGCATTGCCTGGACGCCGGTTCGCGCGCTGAACACAACTGGACCCAGAAGTTCCAAAAGTTTGACAAGTTCGCTATGAAGATCGCCACCCCGATCAGTCGCAAGGCCGTTGGCCTAGGATGCGAATCTTTTGTCCTACGGCCTATCGACCAGGAATGCCAAAAGGCAGCGAGGATTGTGAAGAGTTTCTCGTATAGTATGTACTCCTAATATTGTCTCTATACAGCTATATTCCTTTGTGTGTGCAAGCTAATGGTGGCTACAGACCTTGGCAAGGACATTCGCGAGCCGCCATCCGCAGACGCCACAAATCATGAGGAAGCTTCCCGATCGCATACAACGTCGGCTCCTCCCCATATCGTCACGATCCCGCCTTGTGTCATTGCCGATGCCGTCGGTCTCATCATCTTCACTACCGGCCGTCTGGGCCTGGGCCACCTTTCCGGGTCAACGGGGTCCGGCGTCCTTATCACCCGACGTGACAACGGGGAGTGGGGAACACCTATCCCAATCCAGGCTTACTCGCTTGGCGGCGGTCCCATTGCATTCGGAGCAGAGGTGACTGATCGTGTGTACGTTCTCAACAACCAATCTGCCCTCGATCTCTTCAAAAACGCACGCTTTGAGCTCGGCCCCGAGGTTGTCCTGGCTGCTGGGCCGTACGGCGGCGGCGGCGGCATCACGTTCTCGGGAATGTCTTCTAATGCCCAGGCAGATCAGAATGGCATTTCGCAGCAGGGTCTTTCCACCGGATGCAGATGTGGTCGCCACGAGGGTGCCTTCCAAGGGCTCCGCAACTCGCTGGCGCAACCTGTATATTGCTATATGCGCTCGCGTGGTCTTTATGCCGGATTACAAGCCGAAGGTACTATCTTTGTTCAGAACCCTGATCAGAGCGCCCCTGAGAATTCTGCTGCAGTGTTGATCCGCGCCTTGAGGGATGCCGAGGGGGGTTCTCGCCAGGGAGGTTCGGATGACACTGCTGAATCCCCGGCAAGTCCTTTGTGATTATAGAGTTGGATCCAGGAACTGTTCAATTATAGGATTATCTCTTATCTCACTACGCCACGGTCGATGGGTTTTCATATCTTGTATGAGTATTTAACATAGACTTGCACCTTCTATTCCTTTTGTACAACCGGAAACTTGAATCACTTCCACATACTAGCCAAAACTCTTAATACTACTTCATTAACTACAAGCGCTGTACACGGGGGTAGGAGGGTTGGCTTGCACCGTAATATCGACCACCATCTACTCCTTCCAGTCTAGGTCAACCTCCGCATATGTCCCTCCAGTACACCAGTCCCTAACATCGCCGGCTACTCGCTATTATTGGCAATCAGTGAGCCTCGTTTGCTCCTAGTTCTTGTCGTTGCAGCTGTTACACGCTATTGAGATGCTGCCCATTGATAGCGTGTCAACTAAGGCTATTATAGCGTGATCCTTGATAGGAAAGTCGTACTACGTCGAGTCTATCAAGGGGTTGGGGCCTACTTGCCGTGAGGATTGTGATAGTGCGACAGTGGGGAGAGAGCATTAAGCTAAGCTCATGCTCGTATCTCGGCCAGTGGGACGGGAGCCAAGATAGATAATTGTCATTGTAGAACAATCATGAGCATCAAATCCAGAGTAGGAGGTTGAGAGTTCTAGCTTCAAATAGGCTATGCCGTCAAGATTTACAGCTGCGGCGAGGCCGACGAACAGCGGTGTTCGGTGTAGGCCTGAGGGAGAAGGGTGGACGGCGCATAACGAGACCTTGCGACCGAGCGAGGGCGTATTGGAAAGGATTGAAAAAGGAGATGGCCGAGCAGCGGGTGCGCGAGACTTTAATAGACGTTGAAAGCGGCGGCTGGCTCGTACATGCACTATCCCCAAAGCAGATGGTCGCTAAACCTAGGGGGGTAGGCTGGCCTACAGAGATAATATCTATCTATTATTTAGTCGATTCAATATCTTATTCTAATTAACTAACGAGTGTTTTTCCTTAAAAAGAGATGAGGCTCTTCTTTATATATGTGTATATATTACTAAATATAATC
>AYLM01000289.1:0-11085 GCA_001625345.1 Cairneyella variabilis | reverse complement strand
GGGGGCGGGGAAGGGGGAGGGAGGTCAAAGTATGCCTACATCTCTCCAACACCAGCAACTCAACCCCGACATTCTCGCCCCCACAGCTCACTTCACGTCCTCCCCTATCCAATACATGAAACACATCTACACACTGTCTACTCACCATTCATCACTTATCACCCTCTCTCAATCCAGTGTTTAGTTCGTGCTCCTTCGGGCAGGCCTTGAGTAGGCGAGAGCACCACTCCCTTCCAACCCAATATTCTCAACCCTCAACCCTTACCCCTCACCCACACATCCATCTCCTCCCTAACTCCACTTCACACCTCACCCTTATTCACGTGTCACAGCCTCTCAAGCCAGTCTTTCAATAAATTATAACAATACCACTTCATTCAATCACAGCTTTCTCTCTAATAATCTACAACTCACATATCTTATCCTCCCTTAATCAAGGTGAAATACAAGTTTCGCTTCCATAACATTCATCAAAGATCCGTCCATCCAGATCAGGTACTGTATCCGTGTCCCATAAACCCCAGTTTGTCGCAAGATAACCAACACCAGCAGGCTAATATATGCAATCCCATTCAATCCGGATCTCTCTAAGCTCGCTTTTGCTTGAAGAGTGTAAAGCTTGAAAGTGAGTCGAGCACACAGGCACTCACCTCACTTAAGGAGGCGGCCAACATCATTCAGCATAATACTCTCCACTTTCCCTGTCCTCCGATTACCGCCCGGATTCCTCTGCACGCCCCAGCCGGCTCCCCATCCAGGCAAGGCACCTCCCACGCCCGCGAGATACAGATCGTCATTCTCGTCTGCTCTCCTGAGGCCCATATTGCCTTCTGCGGT
Source organism: Cairneyella variabilis (assembly GCA_001625345.1). Lineage (NCBI taxonomy): Eukaryota > Fungi > Ascomycota > Leotiomycetes > Helotiales > Cairneyella > Cairneyella variabilis. The sequence goes on along the minus strand of AYLM01000289.1, from coordinate 10,248 downwards.
CACACTAGGTATCGTGACATTCGTCCCGGCGCCGCTGCTCCCGCTGACCGAGTACTCGCCATCACCTCCACTCCCATCACTCATCGCGCGCCCATGCTTCTTCTTATCCCCTTTCTTAGGGATCAACTCTGGACTCGTCATAATCCCCATTCTTTCCCGCTTGCCGCGAATCCCAGGACTCTTCGGTCCTAAATTCGGGCTCTTCACATACCTGAAGCCTGCGGGTGCACCGCCACGGAAAGGATTATGCCGCGCCCACCACCCGCCCATTCCGGAGCTCAGCGTCACGCTGCCGTTGCGCACATCGAGCGCCGTGCTGCCTTCTCCGGAGAGCTCTTCTAATGTTCGGCCTTTAGTCTCAGGGACTAGGAACGAGACCAGCGTCCCGCAGAGCATGAAGAGTGCGAAGATCTGCATGAGATGCGGGAGCCAGGGGCTGCAGGCGGAGCCAGAGCAGTCTTTGGGCGCGCCTTTGCTGAGGAGCGGGGTAGCGATGACCTGCGCGACGATGGCGCCGATTTTGCCCATGCCGGCGGAGATACCGTGGCCGGTTGATCGGTAACGTGTGGGGAAGCATTCTCCTGGGATGATGAAGGTGGTAGTGTTGGGGCCGAAGTTGAAGAAGAGTTGTGCGAAAATGTATAAGGCGAGCAGACCGCCCGTTGTAAGATGATGGTAGGCGAAGCCGATGACGACGAAGATGATGGTGAGGAGGAAGAAGCCCATGATTTGGATAAATTTGCGGCCGATGGTGTCGATGGTTGCTACGCTGAGCCAGTAGCCAGGGATGGAGCCGGCGCAGATCAGGACTAGGTTCCCGATTGCGGTGTGCAGGAGCGTGTGGTAGATGGTTTTTCCGCTCGAGAAACCAATGGCAGCTAGAATGGAGCTGTTGTTGAGACTGAGGCCGTAAAAGGCCAGGTCCAAGAAAAACCACGATGTGGTGGTTGCGAAGATAACTTTGAAGTTCTTCCATTGGGAGAAGTAGGTCCAGACGTCAGGCCAGGATGCTTTGGGTGCGGCCAGATTGTCGCCCATTTTCCGCTTCGTTTTCTCGGCCGAGATTGGATCGACTACTCCTTCCTTCTGGTTGTTCATGTAAGCTTTGATATCTGCTTGAGCTTTCTCAATGTCATGTTCAATATCGAATGTATAACGAGGCGTCTCGGGAATGGTGATTCTGTAGTACAGAGCGAAGCAGGCTGGTAAGGCGCCGAAGCCGATAATGATGCGCCAGGATCGGTCGCCTGCAAGCTGGCACACATCATCGCAGCTTGAGAAGTACTTGGTGGTGTTGATGAAGGATCCCTTGAAGGCGGATGTGGTGACTAAAGCAACCAATGCTGCAGCGAATTGACCGGCTCCTTGCATCGAGAAGACAGCGGCCATCATTGCACCACGCCAGCGTGTAGGAGCAAATCTAGAATATGTCAGCAGACATGTCTTGAGCTTGTACAGAGGTTAGGAGGTGGGGGTCAAATTGGTCAAGAACACCTCTCATCGCCACCCGGGAACTTAATTACGGAGAATACACTCACTCAGAGGTGATGACTGCAGAAAGCGGGTAGTCTCCACCGATACCTATCCCCATTATGACTCTCCAGAAGATCAGTAGCCCGGCCATAGACATTCCTATGCTCGGAGCCGTAAGAGATTGAGCCAGGGTTGCCAGGATGATGATCGTCAACTCCACTCCGTACATCTTTCTCCTTCCTATAACGTCTGCTAGCCATCCGAAACCCACTTGCCCAAGGACAGCTCCTCCAGAGGTTGCAGCTTTGAGCGCGGTGTTGACGCTGGTTGGCAGTACTCCGTCATCGGCGCCTTGCCAAAATACCATGCCCAACGTTGATGTAATGAGGTTAATTGCGAAAATATCGTATGAGTCTGTGAAGAATCCTATACCTGCCACGACGACAGCTCGAACGTGGTACCTAGACACCAAACATGTTAGATATAGAGTTCACATTTTTGTGTGGGGTGGCGCCCCGGTCAAGAGTTCTCGTGGGGAATGCCAAGCATTCAATAATGCGATTGTCTGCATTTCTAGAAGTATAACAGACTTACCATCCGAAAGGAACTTTGTCAATCTGCAAGGCGTCTGTCAGTCCAAGCACTTTGTTTCATAAGGCTGGGAGTCTGATTGCGCAGGAACATCCCCAGCGGAAGCGCAAACATACCTCTGAAAGTGCCAGTCTCCTCCGAAGATTTGGATCTTGAATATGCGAATAATCATTGTGAAAGTTGTGAAATGCGGCATTTCCACCATACGTACGAGTGTACGTTGGTGGTAGTACGGGTTCTGGCAGATAGTCTTCCATGGCTGAGGCTCATGTGCCTCGCGAAGAGGCATTCACTGAGGGAGACCAAGCTTCGGAAAGCCGTCGTAAATCAAGGAGAGGTCGCCGCCGACTGAAGTATCGTCGTGAAAATCGAATAGAGTGGTCGAGAGATGAAATATGTCGTCGGTGGAAAGGCTGCAGTCAGCCCTAACTGAGTTTTCTCCCAACGTTATACAGCAAATACCGAGGGCTGAATCGGGCGAGGGGATTATGCAACACCGCCGGAGACAAGTAAGCCACACAGAACGCAGCCCTAGGCATCCGTCGAGGGCATAATCGATACGAAGGGGACAGGACGTCGTCGACGGTGAAGGTATTCAGAAGTGTGAGGCTGGGTTGCGGCGGCGAGGACATCGATCAGGACCGGTGGTGTCGGGATCAGACGTTGAAGTAAGAAATGTCAGTTCTGCCACTTGAGCGACTAGTGGCCTAGATCGACTAATCATGCCCCATGAACAAGCCTAAGGACCCCACTAGCATCCGTTATTACTCGAGATGCGTTACTGGAGGGCCCCTGACCGTGGCGTGGGTGGGGTGTGGAAATCGCTGCGGCCAGGGAGTGTCGGACCACAACGCGGCGCCTGTGAAATGCTGCACAGCAAAAGGCGTAGCGACTGGCTGTACAAATTTACAGGGAGTCTACAGGGAGTCTACAGGACAGGACAGGACAGGACAGGACTTGGGACGATTGTGAATGTGACCGGTGTGGAAGTGACGCAAAAGTTTTGTGGATGACGATGCCGCTGGAAGGGACCTGGAAGAGGAGAATTGTGCCTGGTCCTGATCGTCTTACTGGATCAATTGGGTGCATAAGGAAGCTATCTTGGACCCTGACTCCGAAAGCAGAAACACAGAATCTACTATGCTGCAGAAAAAGTGGGTTTAAAGGCTGCATAACTTCAAACTCGGGGTTGTTGAAGTTGCATATGATATTTCATATTCTAAATTATTCCCGGTAGAGCAAAGCAATTCTAACGCCGCAGACGTGCACCAGATCCGTATCGAATTCTGTGATAGTGGTTAAATATTGGCTCTAGCTTCGTGCCGCCGGTCCCAGCTCCCAAAAATGAGGGCAGATGCTAACATCTTACCGTGTCGTGGTCGCTGCGAGAAAGCGCAGCTTTGGCCCAGCAAACCCAATTCCCAGAAGCGGCTGCTTTTGGCGGGGTGAAGACATGCTTTGGGGGCTTGGCAGATTGCTATCGTCGATTCAGGGCTAGCTCTAGGGTTTTAAGGGTGGTTGACACTGATGGAGGGAGGCATCGTCACCGCGGACAGAGCCTGTAGTTCTTCACGCAGCTCCCACGAGGTGATTCAAGTCCGTGAGCTCTTAGGAACTCGGGAAGTCTGGGACAGCCACTGAGAGTCTGGAAGGGATGCAATACCTTGCTCTCAATCGCATTTGATGCCGCCATCTGGAGACGACGCCCAGACCAGCTGTGTCGTCAGAAAACGTGCACCTGTCAGCCGGAATGTCTTCTTATTTGCTTGCTTTCGATCCATCTCCTTGGGACAAAGGATGGTGGATGTGGAAGTGGTCAAAGAGTCCAATATTCTGTTTTTAGGCAGCTCTGCTCATTTGTGGCCGCATGTTGATGAGCTCTCCTCCTCTTCCCATGCTCTCAATACTACTGTATGCTCCGCACATGTGCTGCGTACAGGTACGTTGTATGGCGTCCAATAAAGTATACTCCAAATGGCTTCTGGCTGCGCAGTGCGGGCATGATAAATTATTTCTTCCTCATGCGTTCGCACTCGGCATTCGGCCAGGCCAGCGGAGAAAGCCAGGCACACCAAACGCCAGGAGACGCTCGAGCCAGAAGGCTGAAAACAGAAATAGCAAAGTGGCCGGCACCATGGGCTGCTGCCATGCACAGCAAGTCCAGGCGCGAGGCCGAGGATGGACGTTCCAGAAACGATGGCCGTAAGCGAGAATACAGCCAAAGTCTGAGCCAAGAAGATCACAAAGTGACCCCACGTGGGTGAACTGCGAGATCTAACGGGTTGATGGCGTTCTGTTCCCGCAACATCCTGGGCAACACTCGCAGCCATGGCGTTCTACTAGCATTACTAACCGAACCTTGCCGGTCTGGTGTGTCTGCCATGCTGGTGCTGGTGCTGGTGAGGCTTGCCGGAGATGCATGGCCATGGCTGACATGCAACCGGTCTTTTTTGCGAGCGCGGAACGCCAGCGCCTTTGCCCTTATCTTATCGATACAGACCGAAGCAATTTGAATTGATGGCTGCATTCTTCCGCGGTACGGACGTAAGTCTCACAGTACATGTAACGCAATGGGCACCTGGATACTTCGGATGTACAAGTTCGGCGCACTTCGTATGCAGCGGGTGCGTGTAGAACAGCCGTCAGTCACCGTTTGCGGCACAGCACCTCATATGGGGGGGATATCCTTCCTCAGCATAACAGAGCGTTACTAATTGATCGAGAGAATTTCACGATCGTGGGAGACATCCCGCGCTTGTGCAGGTACGGGATCGGCTGCACAAGAAGAACGTCTGGAAGGTTTCAAGAATCGCAGCGAAAACACCGGTGAGGCGAGGTTTGAGTGGCGACGACTTGTAGCATCAAACTATCTTCACGAACTGCCTAGACGGAAACCGCCTTCTTATGAAGACGTGTGAGCCTCGCCTGGAGATGATGTGGGATGAGAAACATGAGCAAGTAATTCCAGTGCTTGCAAGTTCTCAGTCTCTCCAAAAACTGTGGCAGTCGGAGGACGGAGGCCATCAGGCAGGAGGCGGAGGCGGAGGCGGAGGCGAGACTGTCTTGCATCGGTAATGTTTCTGAGGATATCTTGACACCGATCATCGAAAACTTTGACTTTGACTTTGACTTTCACTTCTTCTTTCGCCCCAATGGTCTGGCAATCATCCTAGAATGGCTCAATCATCGAACGTTCTTCGTACGATTCAGGAGACTCGATAAGTTGCAGTCTTGGCGCTCTGCAGACGTTACTGTTGATGTTGGGAAAAGAAGGAAGTGATGAAATCTCCATGTTCGTCCAATTGACGCGCCGTGAGACAGCACGAAAGACTTCGTTATGCGAAATTTGAAGAAGTCAAATTAAAAACCGCGTCACCACACCATACAAATTATTGGACCAGGACCCAGGATTTCGCTCTGGTGGCAACCAATGTTGGCGTGGATATATCACAGGGGAAACTCATCCTGATTCGGCCTAGCATTCCACACTATCGCGGGACGAAACGCATCTCTACCGGGGTCCTGCGTATCATCCTCCATTTCGACATCCCGAGGACGCCTCTTGACAGTCTTGATTCAGGAACAGGAGAAGTCTCAATGCTCCAAGGCGAGTTCCACGACGTACCATACGTCCTGTAGGTACACCAACGCCATGGTAACCCCCCTTCGTCTATTGTTGCTGCAATTGCCTCTTCTATTTTCCCAAGTTGACGCCTATCGCCATACTCCACGCGGGGTGCAATGACTCGAGACAGAACGCAGCGTCCTCATACGCCTCGATACTCCTGACCTCCCCTTCTGGAATCCCGCAGAGCAAGTCGGGGGAGCTTGTGCCCACCGCCCTGATCTTCAACTTCACACTCACGCCCGACAACCGCACATTACTGCTCAACGATGTGCCAATCCTGCCCCTCCGAGATGCATACCGCATGCCACATCTCTACGCCCACCAAACCGCAGACTCCTTAGATGCTTTCCCGAGCACATATCCTTCTGCACCACTATTTGCACTAGACTACTACCGCCATGTCCAACCCGGGGAAATAGATCCATCACCAAACCAGTGCCGCTACTATAATCCTGACCTCCGTCTCGACATCCTCGGCGCCTCCATCTCCGGCTACGACACGCTGCTCTCCTCTCCCGAGCAACGCAGTATGCACGTCTACCTGCGCCGCCAAGAACCCAACTCTCTCCCCGTCTCGGAATGCTATTTCAAGATCTCCGCTATCGTGTTCCGCGAACGATACCCAGTAAACACTTCCAAGCGGCCGGATGAATTGAGTTCGTGTAGCTTGTGGAGATTGACGTGGCCGTGCGCGGATCATGGATATTGACCGTGGTGGATTTCGGCAACTATCCGTGGTTTAAGTACGTGTATCGGCAGGATTTCGATGAGTATGGTAAGATTGGAAGCTGGAGACGGGCCTTGGTTATGATATGAGAGAATCTGGTTAGTAAGGTGAGGGTGTGGCAGGTTGCTGTGCTGGTGGTTGTGTTGGCTGATATGCTTTCTAGGTGGGTTCGGCACCGGGTGTATAGATTTGGGAAGAGGGTTTGTGGGTTCCGGACGAGGGAAGGAGTAGAATTGAAGGCAGGTAAGGATGAGAAAGTGACTCAGGTCGAGGAGGAGTCTACACATGCTGGTAAGAGGGATGAAGAGAAGTCATTAGCCTTCAAGTGAAGCGGAGAGAGAAGAAAAAAAACAGAGAAGTCTCTACATGTACTCCCAGCAGACGAGTCTGAGTGTGAAACCACCCTTGAGGGTGTCAATGATAGGTAATGAGGAGTTCTCTAGAATAATACCCTTTGCAAGTCTATAGTTAGCGCAATTAAATACATTGAATCTTACAAATGTTTCTTGTCCCATAGGATCTAGACTTGGTCGCTTTTTCTGCCACCTTTAATGCCATCCCATCATTCATGGTTAGCGCGATTCTGCGACCGGTATTGAACACTAGTCCTTTGCGCACCGCTTCCACTCCGCCACTCGTGCAAGAGTTCTGCTATACTGCTAACCACTTTACCCACTAGTTTCGCTGCTTCTTGCTTAGGTTTCTGTTACCTCTATCATGGTATCTGGACACCTTCAACTTACCAATTGTGCAAACATTCTGCTACTTTCATGACCTGTTCTGCCTCGCCATATTTTCTCACCATCTTCGTCTTCCTAATCGTGCGAGCATTCCTCTAGATTATTGGCCGTTCAACAACCTCATTCACCACTTTCATTCTGCCTGTCGTTTGGGATTTTTTTGGTTTCTCTCCGCCACTGTAGTCTACTCACCGCTTTCACTCTGGGACTCGTGAGAATTCTGCTGCTTGGATTGCTCTCCTGATCACCACTTTAACTCTGCTAATGTGCAAACATTCTGCTGCTTCATTTGCAAGGCGGCATTCCCTCGCTACCTCTATTCTTCCTTCCCTTCGTATGGGAATTCTGCCGTTTTCTTTGCCTGCTTGGCACCCCACACACCATTATCAATCTGCTAATCGTGAAAGATTTCTGCTGCTTTTCTAGATACTCAGTTCAGTGACTCTGCTCACCACCTTTATCCTGCTGTTTGAGTAGGACTTCTGCTACTTTTCTACTTGCTCAGCTACGCTGCTCACCACTTTCAGCTTGCCATTCGTGTGGGAATTTTGCTACTTCCCTGCCACTTCAGAAAGATCGTCACGAACTCCTCGATTTAATACTTGGTCCCGAACTGATGGGAATAATGTTTATTTTATGGAAAGAGCCTGGAATTCTTGGGAAAGGACATATCAACGAAGCTAGAAGTATCCCCACTTACTTATCACCACAACAATCTGTCAAACTCTCTCTGGACATTTCGATACCTGTACGCACTTGCATTTGGACCTGGTACGTGCTGGCCAGACTGCTGAGCTCCACTGTCGGTATCATCGGGTACCTGTGCCTATCTTCCATAATGGCGGGACCGTGAAACAGCGGAGATCCCAAGAAACCCTAACTGCCGTTGCAAGCTCCATCTCTCGCAGAGACAACCATGTTTGGAGATCGGGGAATTTGCTCCTATCATTAACTGCTCAGTTTGAGCTGCAAGGCTGAACGTAGACCAGCAATAGAATGGAGCTTTGCTGCCCCTCAGTGCATCACAATCTCGGGCGCATCCCGCTTGAGAATCGCATCTGCCAAAAGCACAACGCGGCACACGACAATATCGGGAGGCAGGAGGGTCAACTTCAAGGATAGCTTTATTGCGGTAGAGATGTTGTTGAGGATGAAAAGATCGGCCTTATCAAGAGTCCTATCTCGCGAAAGACGCTAAAACTGGCCCTGAATTGATCGCCTAACAAATAAGCGAGCCCCTGGATCCATCGCTTCAACCGATATCCCACTTTCGTATTCTGACTCGCGTTCTCGCCTTCAAATACCTTGAGCTTCCTTCCAATGCGAAAATTGCGAGTCAGTCGGGACTCCGATGATAAGAATGACCAGATGGGGCTATCTTAAAGGCATCCACTGTTGTCCGACGAGGGGTTATTGAGGGGTGACCTCATACGTTCAGAGCTCAAGGTGGGTGTACGGGGTGACACGAAATTCTCATCATCCACTCTGCAGTGTAACATTGTTCTTGAAGCACCAAGTCGCTCAATTTCTACAATCCTCTCTCTCGTTTTGTTTTCTGCGTCTGCTGGAATCGTAGGTAGTTTTCGAAGATGGATTCGTTCTCAAAATTCTCGTCCTTCGATGCTCTCCTCGAGTTGGGCAGGACCAACTACATTCTATCGCCTGGGATGTTGGGATAGTTGTCTTGATTCCGCTATGGACCCTCTACATATGGCTTTCAGCGCCATCCACAACCGCATCCTCACTAACACTAATCTGCGGCAGCCACCCAAGTGCCTCCAATTCCCAAGATTCCCTCAGCACCAAATGCCCTCCCATTCGTCGGAAATGCCATGGCACTCGGTGGACGCCTCAATCAAAATGATAGCACCATTTACTCTCGATGGTCCAAGACCGTATCCAGCGACCTCTTCCAGATGCGTCTCGGCAGCGAACGAGCTCTGGTCGCAAATACGTTCACAATCGTCAAAGATTTTTGGGTTGGGCATTCAAATGACTTGATTAACAAGCCACGACAACACGGATTTGCCGAAAAGCTCGAATACGATCTATCGGGAACCTCCATGACAGAACCGATCAGACGTTGCAGAAAGGCCGCCACAAGAGCACGGGGCAAACTGCTGTCGCCTACCTACTACCATCTGCTTGAGCCATCAAGCGTGAATCTCACGAAAGAGCTGCTGGTGAAGGGAAAAGGGAGAAAATTATCTGGACATCTATCCTTATCTCCGACAAATTGTCTTCGACCTCGCACTTTCGCTCACTTACGGCACGCTCTCCAATGGTGCAGATGACGAGTTTGTCGATGCTCTTGTGGAGAGCATTAACCAGACTCTTTGTTTCGCGCCTCCACGCAGATATTCAGAGGCTACGTTCCTATCCTCCGGTTCTTGATCCTTGATTTCCTCAGTGGCAACGAAGTGGTGGCTGCGGAGAAAAGAAGGCAAAAGCATCTCGATGTTGTGTTTTCCGGACTTAAGAAGCGAATTGAGGCAGGTGAACAGGTAGATTGCATTGTCAACGGACTTGTGAAGGACAATCTTTCTAATGGTGAGATCCACGGAACTTGCTAGGCTCTTTTGCAAGCGGCTGCTGATGCAACGGCTAGCTCGGTATATGTGGCAATTGGATGGATGTCTACACCTATCGGACAGGAATTCCAGTCAGAGCTTTACGATGCTATTTTGGCAGCATACGACGGAGGTTGTGACAAGGCGTGGGATATGGCTTTCAGAGAGGAGAGTATTGAATTGCTGGTATCACTGTACAAGGAGACCCTACGTTGCTGGACGACAGTTCCATATGCGTTGTCTTGCACCACAGTCAAGACATCAGCTACTAAGGTACCATGATTCCCAAGGGCACGACGATGTAAGATTACATAAACGCGCAACAGGCAAACCTTGACAAAGCCTGGTATGGAGATGACGTATAGGAGTTCAAGCCAACGCGCTTCATCGGGAAGACTGGTTCATTGACTCATCTGACCTTCGGTGCAGGTTGAAGAACCTGCCCTGCAGTCGCACTCAGCAATGGATCATCTAGTAAGCCTCCCACACCCACCTCAGATCCTGGAGAGATGGGAATAC
>AYLM01000287.1:0-14670 GCA_001625345.1 Cairneyella variabilis | reverse complement strand
AATTTGATCTCCTATGCTCCATTTGCTCTCAACACAGCCCAAACGAGGGAACTTTCCTCTGTTATTACGACCGCACTCCTGAGACTTCTAGAAGAGGCAATTGCTGACTCCCCGGTTATGGTAGGGGTTGAGATATTCTGCGACGGACCCTTTCGGGAACTCTTCGAGGAGGTTTTGAGAAAGAGATACGACTTGAAACTGGTAGATCTTGATCCATACTGATGCAAATAACTCACTAGTAAAATGATATACTGTATCCTGCTCAATACTCATTTCTCTGCTGATGTCCATGTGGTTTTCGTAGGTTGTAAGAGCTTGAGGCCTATCTCACCCGTACATTTGGCTTTCCTGATGGTCACGAACTTTTAAGATCGATATTTCTATGAAGTTTGAGACACTCTTAAACTTTGAGAAGCTTGTGCATTTGAGATACCCAAGAAGTTAAGATGCTCACAAACTTAGGATGCTCACATATTTGAGATTTCTATGTGTACGGCGAGCCTTACGAGACTTCCGGAGCTCAATGAAACCTGGTCGTAATTATGCCTACAAGAACATCGTATCATCTTGCTAGAAGACACCAAGCTACCGAAATGTTTTAGATTTGATGAATTTTTCCAAATCGAAGGTGGGAGCTATCACTCAAAAGCCTATTTGAGATTGTCACCCCAATTTTTTTCTTGTCAAAGCTGTTCACAGGGAATCCTGATCGTTGAGTAAGCAACTCCAGGACTATCTGAGAATGACAAACTTGAGTCCCCAATACTTTTATCGAATGCAAAAAATCCGCCATGGAGCGACGCCTTGCCATGCCCCCTTGACTCCCCCAAGAAAATGACATTATCATCGAACATGTTGTTCATTCAAATCTCAACTTCATCACCTTTCCTTGTGGGGACTTGCGTCAAGACAGAAAATGACCCAGTTCCAACGTTGCTCAACCGCCCGACCACGATTCGAGAAGAAGGGTTTCTCAGGTCGTCCCAATCACCATCAGTGACTGCATCAGCCAAGAACCCTACTGTCGTCTCGAAACTCATCTTCATGAAAGGACTTACACCTCCCCGCATACCGTTTCTGTTGAATGGACTGAATCCACCTCCTCTTGTCATAAAGTCGGCAATCAAGTTGAGATGGCGGTCGTCTACGCTGATTCCGTGACCCCCGAAGACACCCGAAAGCTCTTGGATGATACCGGCCCTGCAGGCTTCGACTCCATAGATGGTGAGCATGGCTGCGATGTCGTTGGTCGATATTGTATTAGGGTTAATGATATGGGGGTATGCTTGCATTGCTGTCAGGTTCACTCCTTCTGTGTGAACGACAGGGACCTTGATCATCTTGCCCGTTGTGGGATCCTTGACTTCTTCGTCCGGAACGTAGGTGCACGAACCGAGGCCGGGAATTTGCTGGATCAACGATTGCCGTAGTGCATCTTCGACAATAGACAGCATAAGGACTTTGGGAACGTCGGCGTCGTATTCGAGGGTAATCTCGCACCATTCTCCTGCCTCCTCGTCGAAGCGGAAGCGAACCACGTCCGTGAGATTCTTCATGACATTGGCCTCGCGGTTCATCATGGCAGCCGTAGCAGCCCGAGCTTGAGATTGGTCCTTGTCTGTGTCCCCAGCTCCGTCGTCGCTCGCTGGTTCTCGTGGACTACCTCCAATACCTTCATCTTCCATGTCTTCTTCTTCTTCTAGCTCCGCCTCCATAGCCATTCGACGCTGCACTCTATCGTCGTCCTCGTCATTTGCTGCATAGCTGACAGCTTCGGCGCGGTTAGCTCTCTGCTTATCATTCGTAGCATCGTCGTCTCCTTCATCATCATCGTCGTCGTCCTCGTTCACCTCCTTCTCGGCATCCGGCCTTGCCTCTTCAATTGTGCCCACGGACTTACCAATCTCCGGCACAGCTGCGCTGGCTGACGTTGAGACCTTGTCTCCCTTCTTCTTACCCAAAGCTTTACGTGTGAGGGCTTGGAGCTTCGGTGCAAATTTCTTTTCAAGGGTGAAGAGCACATCTCCCACACTGATGGCATACGTCTCGGTATATTCATCCGATGGGAAAAGTTTGATATGGATGTCGTATATCTTCGCTTGCGAATAGCCGACCCCTTTACCGATGCGCTCCTTGACGGTGGCTTCATCCAATACTTCGGCCAGAGATAGAACGCTGATACCCTTGGCAAACTTCTCACCTTCCTCGAGAGAGAGCTCTTGGTTGACGCGTAGAGTCATCGAGGGCGTTGAGATGTGGTTACTAGCAGTCATGACAATCTCTCGCAAACGTGGAATACCAAGTGTGACGTTTTTTGCTGAGTGACCAGCCAAATGGAAAGTGTTGAGCGTCATTTGCGTTGAAGGCTCTCCAACTGACTGACCAGCCACGATACCCACTGCTTCTCCAGGATCAACAATCGATTTCAGGTATTTCGCAGCCAATACCGGCTCAAGAGCCTTGCGAATGCCCACGCCTTCCGGATGCTCCTTGTCCCTGACCAAGCCGTCAGGATTTGACTTCAAATACTCTGTCAAGGCGTCGAAGAATTTCTCTGAAGTTGCATATCCGTATTTTCCAGGGTTGAAGTCAGCGAGCACAGGATCCGGACCATCTGGATCATTAGCCTTTGCATATTTGATGGCTTTCTTCATGCGCTTCAAAATCTTATCCTTCTCCTCAAAAATAGTATCATAATGAGCATCACCATAATTCAACTGAGAAAGTTCCGATATCAGGTTTTCCAGGAGGAACTTGAAATCTTTCAAGTGCTTCTGTTTGGTCACATCTAGACCATCCTCGCCGTAGAGAAACTGAACCATGGAACCATCAGAGTCTCTCACGGAAGTATCGTATTCAACCTTGAGGCCCTCCATGCCCTTGATGAGACATCTCTGAAGATATCCTGATCGAGAAGTTTTTACCGCAGTATCAATTAAACCTTCTCTTCCCGCCATGGCGTGAAAGTAGTACTCCTGGGGACGAATACCTGTCAAGAAACGGTTAACAATGTATCCCCCTGCCCTAACATTTGTTTCAAAAGGTTTGAAGCACGGCAAAGACTTTCCGCTGACCATAACTGGGACTCGACGTCCCTCCAAGACCTGTTGACCGAGATTGCAGGAAATAAGGTTCGCGTTGACGGCACTTCCCTTCGCTCCAGAAGTCGTCATGTTCTGCATTTGGTTTTTTGGAAATTGTTTAACAAGGCCATTTGGGAGACAAGCAAGCGTAATTTCGGACGAAAGCTGCCCAGATCGCGAGTTCATCATCATATCCAGTCCAGCCTGCTTGGAGTCATCTCTCAATACGCCCTCGAGTCGGTTCAACAACTCTGGGTCCGTGTCGCTGGGCTTCTGATCGCTCAAGGTAACATACTTTGCGGCGACTTCGAGGCCAATGAGGCTAGATGCCTCCAGTTTCTCCCGGCGAAGTTTCTCTCCCCGGGGAGTCAATCGTAGGTCGTCCATACCGCAGGTAAAAGCTCTCATGTGAAGGAACTTCGTAAGAAGTCGACCGAGAATACTCAACAATTTGCCCGCCACAGTAGGACCGTAAACCTCATGAATAGAATGAACCAAGCCACCTCCACTAGGCCCAATCTGCGCCTTGTCAAGAATACCCGTAATAAACTCACCGCCCTTGAAATGAACGACACCTTCTTCTGACCCTTTGGCCCAGCGGTCACCTGGGGTTTGTGATTTACTAGTCAGAACCAGAGGCGCACAACCAACCGGAGTGATGTTCTTTAATATTGTTGTAATCACTTGCTTTCCTGTCCAATGTGGGACTGGTTTGATGATGGCCGGAGGGACTGTCTCGATGCGCTCACCAACGATATGGCCATTTTCAGGTCGGAGACAATTATATACAAGCTGTTGGTACGTGGCCCGGTCGAAGAAGGTATCTCGGTTACACATCCAGACGGAAACGGAAATATGATCTTGGATTAAACCTCTCAATGGTTTCCCAGAAGTCGCGACCAGATATTGATGATCCGTGTCTGCGATCTGCAAAGCCTCTGCGCGAGCAATCTCGGTTTGGGGGAAGTGCATGTTCATCTCATCGCCGTCGAAATCAGCATTGTAAGTGTTACAATTTGCATAATGCATTCGGATCGTCTTTTCGCCAGGTAACACTCTCGCTCGATGACCCATAATAGAAGGTTTGTGGAGAGTTGGCTGCCGGTTCATCAGTACTACATCGCCGTTCGTGAGATGTCGGTGGACTTTTTTGTTGCGAGAACCACTTGTGCTACTACTGGAAGATGCGAGTAACTGATTTGCGAGCGCGAGTCGTTCGTCCTGAGTTTTTGTCCGCAGACTTATCACTTGGCCATTCTCATTCTCAATGGCGGCAGCGCCTGGCCATTGGTCAATACCATTGATCACTGCTTGCTGCATTTCCTTGAAGTTGTGACTCGTCACAGGTTCCGGATAGGTCAGCTTTTTCGCAAAGACAGGAGGCACTCCAATCTCATTTGTTTCGATGTTTGGATCGGGGGAAATGACGCTGCGGGCGGCGAAATTGACACGTTTTCCCATCATGTTCTTTCTGAATAAGCCCTCCTTTTTCTCTAGCTTTTGCTTAATCCCGTCCTCATTCTTCTTGCCTGCTGCGCCCTGAATTGGATTCCGATCGCGATCGATTAACGAATTGACAAAATCCTGGAGCTGACACCATGCCTCCTGAAGATCGTAGAAGTCTCTCTTCCTCAGTGAAGGATTATCTGACGCTCGATCCGGATTCGCAATGTCATGGTAAATATAGGCGACCGTTTCGCAGCCTTTAAGAATCGACTTGTACAGACTGTTTTGTGAGCACTCGCCAACCTCCCCGTCTCCGCTGCGCGCCTCAGGGCGATATTTATTCGGCGGAACCAGAATGGTTTGTATGAAGAACATATCAGCTGATATTCTGGTGGCATTTTTCGAGGTGGACCTAGAGTCGTAGATCAAAGACAGGATATCCTGCTCCTTTTCAAGCAATAGCGTTATCTGGGCCTTGACTTCCATGGCATTAATGTATCGTTGGGGAGCTTTAACGACTTTTGGCTTTGATCCGAGACCCGAGATAGCTTCTCCTATGACTACGTCCCCATTAACATCGAGAGTTTCACCATCGCCCTCGTCGTCATCGTTTGATGAGAGATCGATATCAGCAATGCCTTCATCAAGTTCCCCATGGCCATTTTCCTTCTTTGCCGCTTCCAGTAATTCAACTCCACTGACAGCTCGATAATTTCCTTGTGACATCTTGGCTTTGTCCTTTGCACTCAATGGCTTCTCGAAAATCTTGACATAGCGGTCTTTCCGGAAGGTAGGTGATATTCCGGAACAGTTACCACATGCCCGGCTGGCGGTTATGGCTTTCAAGAAAGCTTTTACTACGGCCCTGCGCGCCTCAGCAACTCCTTCGTTCTTCTCTCGATGCCACTCCCATGGATTGGCCTTCGCAGCCTTGATCATCTTCTTGACAAAGGCATTCCGTCGTCGCATGACATTGTTAACGGCCGATTCTTCATCTGAATCACTGCTACCATGATCATCCTCTTTGGCCTGTGACACCTCGATATTGTCGACTTCCTCGGCGGCACTCAGCATGCCATGCTGGATTAATCGAAGCTTGCAGATGTAGCGGTTGACTTCTTTCCGAGACATCTTGAGATGGTGACAGTATGCGCATTTTGCTCGTAATAGTCGTAAAAGCTGGTCCATAAACGTGGGATGGTACACAGGCACCGGGAGGTCGATATGTCCACAATGGCCTGGACATCCGATGGAATTGAGATTACATGTTGTGCAGCTGCAATAGAATTAGAGTCTTCACGGAGCAATCCATGGAGGCTTACAAGTTATCAGCCCAAGCACCCATAGCAGAGTCATACAATCCTCCCGGTACTGGATGTGCAAGAGTGTCGAAAGTGACGGAGTTCTGTATTTTCTTCACAGAAAGGGCTTTGATCTCAGCGTCACTAAGAAAGCCAAAATCGACGCTGCCAATGGCAGACGCAACAGGTTGGGAGATATTCATCTTGACTAACAATGAATGAGTGTGTAGAAGGTGTCTTGGCTAGACCTGAGGTCTTCAAAACCAAAGCCTTTGCACCTGGTCGTGGGGTCAAGTCTGACAAAATTTCTTGGGAGCTTCTGTAACCTTTTCTACCGATAAGCTTTCTTACAGTCACGTGCACTGTTATCGCGCTTGGGCGACCTAATCAACAGTCGCCTCGTCTTTATTTCACATTTATTTTCAAGACAAGCACCAAACAACTCCAAACTACGGAAGAACCGTCCGGCACCCCTCGCAGTGTTCTTCTGCAGTACAGTACATGAGGCTCACACGCCATGGATCGAGGTAAATCGCCTATCCTTGCTCCCAAACATGACGCTTCGAGTCGTGTTGGAAAACCTGAGTCAGCGGCAGAGAAGCTCGCAGCTCTGAAAGCTAGAGTCGCAGCTGCTGTTGGTAACAGCAAGGCAAAGACCGGCATCAATCTTACTCCCCAGCCCGTACCAGTCATTGCCAGAGGTGGTCTCAATGTCGACCTTCACCCCGCGCTCCAGGATCTGGGACAGTACAAGCCCTCGAAAACCACCGCGCCAAAGTTCGCGACCAGCTTGGGAAATGCTCGCCCTCAGCCAGAGAAACATGCTGCGAGGGCAAAGAAACAGTTGGATTTGTCGGGACCGTCTGCAGAGGAAACACGCAACAACCCTTACTTTGACAATAGTCTCGGGGGCCAGACAGCTACGCTAAAGAATAGGCACTCAAGGCAACTGGTCTTCAATCAGAAGGGTAAATACATCCAGCAGGCCAATGCACTCCGAAGACAGGCCGCCCTTGAGGCGATGAAAAAGAGGATTGCAGAGTCATCACGAAAGATCGGTATTGATGAGGACCTCGATACGGAGAAGAATTATTTGGTGGAAGCACCTCCAGATATTGAATGGTGGGACGAAGGCTTGGTGGATGGCAAGAACTACAATAACATCGAGAATCCTGCAACATTAAAAGTTGATACTTCAGACTCCATTATCACCGAATACATCCAACATCCTGTACTCCTCGAGCCCCCACAAGAAAAGAACACACCAGCACCGAAACCCATGTTCCTTACCTCCAAGGAACAAGCCAAGCTAAGACGTCAACGGAGAATGGCAGAACTGAAGGAACAGCAAGCCAAGATTCGCCTGGGCCTCGAGCCTGCACCTCCTCCCAAGGTTAAGAAGGGCAATCTTATGCGAGTTCTAGGTGAGGAGGCAGTCAAGGATCCAACAGCTGTCGAAGCACGAGTAAATCGCGAGATTGAAGCCCGTCACCAGGCCCACGTAGAAATGAACGAGGAGCGAAAGCTCACAAAAGAGCAACGCCACGAGAAGCTTGCCCTGAATCAGGAGAAAGATGCTGCGAAAGGTATTCATCTTATGGTTTTTAAGATTGACAACTTGGCAAACGGCAGTCATCGATTCAAGATCGCAAAGAATGCAGAGCAGATGGCTCTTACTGGAATATGCATCATGCATCCAAGATTCAACCTTGTCATTGTGGAGGGTGGTGAGCACAGCATACGGCAGTATCGGAAAGTCATGTTGAACCGGATTGACTGGACAGAGAACTCGCCAACCCGAATCAAAGAAGGCACCAAAGCAGAAGCACTGCAAGACTGGCTGAAGGCGGAAGATGAAAAGGGGGAGCTCAAGGACATGACATTGAACAAATGCGTATTGGTGTTTGAGGGCGAGGAGAGGGCCAGGGCTTTCAGGAAGTGGGGCAGTAAGGTGTGCGAAACGGATAGTGCGGCTAGAGATGCCTTGCAACGAGCTAAAATGGAGAACTTCTGGGCTTTGGCAAAAAGCATGAAGTAAGCACACCATCGAGCAACTGGCTGGAGCTAGTTTATCGTATAAGTATCACTCAGAATTGTATCAGCTGCGGGGTTACTGCGAAGTGTTCTCTCAATTTGGACTTTGTGATGCTATCTGCAAACCCATACAGTCCCTTTTTTGATCATTAATTTCCGTTTCCATCGAGCTCCATAGAAGCCTCCAGTTCATCATCATCAAATCCAAACTCGTCATCTCTCACTGCAACCTCCTCATTCCCATTCCGAACTCCGTCCATAGCGCCTCCACCTGCTGCTTGTGCCTCCCTCAGCGCTCTGATGTTCTCTTCGTCTTGCTTCTCCTTAAAGGCCTCCAAATCCTTGAGGCTCCAGGTACTGATGCCCTCCTGATCACTCGGCTTGAAAGGCTGTGCCATATTCCTTAAAAACTTCTTTGCTGCTCCTACTGCCATGTCTGTGCTTAAATTGACTTCACTGTCCAATAATGCTTGGTTTATCCATTTCGGTAGCTGGGTTCTCTTCTTCAAGAATCTCCGATCTGCGAGAACCATGATTCCGTAATCATCTTTGCCTCGAAGCACACGACCCAGACATTGGGCTGCATGTCTCATAGCGTCGAATGACAAGAAGTCATTCTCCCGGATTCGATAGGTCTCCCGAAGGAACTCGAGACGTGCCTTCAGAATCCTAGACTCGGTATACTGGAATGGAACTCCGATGCACAACACGGTGCGTCCGTATTGGTGGTCAAAGTCGATTCCTTCACTGACCTTTCCTCTTGCGACGCAAAGTAGGATGGCCCCTCGGCCGTTACAACAAGCCGTGCGATACGTCTCCAGTGCGAGTGATGTTTCCTGAGCATCGGGAGTCTCGACTAAGATGAGTTTATATTTCCAGACCTCGTCTAGAATGCCCATTCCTTGCCACATGCTGATTATGGATTCCATGTAGAGATAGGACGGGAAAAAGACAACCATACCGTCTGGGGTCAATTTCGAAAACTCGGTCAGTAGGTGGCCATAGTTTCGCACCACAGAGGGCTCGTTTCTGACCTGGAAGCCAGAAGAGATGGCCACTTGATCAGACCCACGTGTGACGATCATGGGTAAGAAAGAGCGCCGTGCAAGTGTCATGCTGTATGACTCCTGGACGACTGTTGTGAAGCCAAGCATTTTTGGATACATCTCCAAAGGCGAAATGGTCCCGGAAGTGATGATAACAGAGCTGAAGCGGTCGAATACGGGTTTGATGGCAATGGCAGCATCAAGGCAGGTGAAATGGAGTACCGGGTTAGGCACCTCTGCCGTGTCAGACTCATATGGCTCCAGGATGAGCAGAAAGCCCTTCTCGTATGTTGCTACAAGGGTTGCAAATGTTGCCACTTCTTGTAGCGGTTGGTAGTCTTCGATATTTGTTAACTCTAGTGTTCGAACAAGAGAGGTCAGCCGTTCGGCACAAAATCGCAACGGCTTCTTTTCAATGAAGGTATATTCTTTGAGATGCGCCAGGAAGGATGGAGGTGTCTCAGAGATGACTTGTCGGACTTTCATTCGAGTCTTGAGATATTCGACGAAACGCTTCAGGAAGGCTACAAAGTGCTCTGCTCTTCGAATATTTCCCGGAACTGCTTCTTTAAGTAGATCATCTGGGAGAGCTGGACATTGTCAGTACATCAAGGCGCCAGTGGAACGTCGCAGACTGACCTGGATTGGACATAAAAGCGTCCTCTTCACGAGCTTCGTTTGCATCTTGTAGGCCCTCTACAAGTTTTGCGTATTCATCCTTCAACTTATCTGCATCGCTCTCCTTCATTTCCATGATCTTGTTCTCGAGGTTCTGGGCACCACGGGTTGCTTTGCGTAGCGAATCTTCAGTGATGTCCGTACTCAAAGACTCGATGCAGACGTTGTCAATGTTGTGTGCCTCGTCAAAAACAACTATGCAGTCCTTGGACAGTTCCTTTGATACCCGTTCGGCGATTTTGGGGTCGAGAAGATAATGGTAAGAGTAGATAATCACGTTACAAAATGACATCTACCCTCGTCAGCAGTGTTTATGTGGGGACTTTTGGGCGCAGACCATTCGTCTTGAAGTGAAATAAGGGCATTGCTTGTGGTGTTCTCCATATCTCATCAGCCCGTCAAGAGTCCAGACACCGTTGGGTATTAGATTGTGAGGTTCCAGGAGGTCGAGGTTCTATGATTGTCAGCTAATTTCACAGTGGCCATGGGAGATCCAACGTCATGATAAATGCACACAGGCACGTCTTCACCCCGCTCCTTCTTTTCTTTCACGAATCCTGCAGTCAAGCTTCGACATCTTGCGTCGACTACTGCTCCACTTTTCTCCCGCTTGACGGATGGATGAAGACACAAGTTCTTTCGACTCGTCAGGCCGAGACCTCTAAAATCTTCTTTGCGACCAAGCTGCTCTTCCCGGTACCTCATGAGGGCTTTGAGTTCTGCTAGGGCCTTCTCAATTTCGGACATGGTACCTTCCAGCAGTCAGAACTCCGTGCATTGAGAACTCTCGATGTACTCACGTGAACAGTAGATCAACTTTCGATGCTCTGGGTAGTACTGTTGATATGCCACAATCAGAGACAACAGGGACACAGTCTTTCCTGTTCCCGAAGGCATCTCCAGCACGCAATGGCCTCCCGCATCAAGCGTCCCTGATGATGAATCGTAAGCACGAGTGGGAAGTTGACAGGCTCTGGACTTACTCTTGAGATCGCACATGTAGCTTCAAGGTTGAATGAGCAGAGTTCTCACGAAGGGGGCATCAGGGACATACGCATATTGTTCTGTAGTCGAGAGTCAGCAGGCTTCGAAGTCGCGTGAAGGCTGGGCATACCTGGATAGATCCTTGGATATGGAAAGAGCACGGGCAAGTCACTGGGTGCACTCTTAGTATTATGATCTCCTATAATATGAGAAGAATTCATACTCAATATTGAACCTCATCTTGGCAAGTCGTAGGGGAAGTGAGTGCTGCGTTCGTTTCGCAGGTTCGAGATATGAGGATTCGCCCCAAGGCTCCCGATATCTTTTTAGCGAGCTGCGAGGCTACGGAGGGATGCCCTAGTACAAAGACTCTTCAAGCCACGACATTCTTAATACTTCTTGATTCAGAATGTTTAGCCAGGTTCTCGTACCCTCAGTGGTCCCGAGGTCCTTCTAGCTTGCTACCTATGGCGCAGCCCGTCAACGCCTTATGATTCATCAAGGGAGCCTGAACGAACACGCAAAAGCAGAAAATGGTTACAGCACCTCTTCTACTGAAACCCCGTAGCATGGGCGGGGAAACAAGATGCTACACTTCTCCGCCAAAGTTTCTCTTCTCGAGTTGGCGGGGCACATGGGGTGGCAAAGATTTGATACAAAATGCCAACTTGAAGCGATTAAACATACTCAACGAATTATCTTCTACCTCTCCCAGACCCGAATTTTACTGGGGCCCAAGATACTGGCAGGCTTGCTTCCCTAGTTGGAAGCAGCGAGGACCACCGCGTCTCGATCATAAAGAACGCGTGCAAGGGAATGTTGGTCAGTCACAGAAGCAATAGGAAAGACCCGATGTTGTTTGTGAAGTTTCATGATCGTGTTGCTCAGCGCCCAACGCTGGCTGGAATAATGTACACCCTGTAAAAGCAAATTTCCGTTTGCAAATAAAAACTCCATGCGTGACCATTTCTGAAAACCCCCGTCCCAAACCCATTATCTGCCACCGAATGCTCCCAGTCTGCCGTCATCCTCCCAGTAAACCGGTCGGAAGAGTGTCATGTCGAAAGCACAAGATGAACCACCATGAAGAAACAATCTAGGAGCGCTCGCCACGGAGACGACGGCTAGAAACATATTAGCTTTGGTCAGGTTGGTGGGTCATGGTAAGAACTTACGCAAGCTGGATGTCCTTGCTCTGAATGGTGACACGCTTGGCGTGGATAGCGCACAAGTTGGTGTCCTCGAAGAGAGAGACGAGGTATGCCTCAACGGACTCTTGGAGAGCACCTGGTAATTGTTAGCTTCAGAAGGCAGTTACGATTTGAGAAAGTGACTCACCAATGGCGGAGGATTGGAATCGGAGGTCAGACTTGAAGTCCTGGGCGATCTCACGAACAAGACGCTGGAATGGCAACTTGCGGATCAAGAGCTCGGTCGACTTTTGATAACGACGAATCTCACGGAGAGCGACAGTTCCTGGCTTGTATCTGTGGGGCTTCTTGACACCTCCGGTAGACGGTGCGGACTTGCGGGCAGCCTTGGATGCAAGTTGCTTACGGGGAGCCTTGCCACCGGTGGACTGTAAAGAAGAATGTTAACCATGATCAATGTGCAAGACGCGATGTACTGTGGGCAAGGCGACGCGACGCGTTGAGCCTCCTGGAGGCAGGAACCCACGGTCGCAATCTAGGATCGCGACCGGCGACGCGACGAAGTATCGCGATGCAAGATGACGATGAAGATGATGCTTACCTTACGGGCGGTTTGCTTGGTGCGGGCCATTGTAGATGATTTTGGCTGTTCGATTGATGGAGTTGTGTTGTTGGTCGATGAATATCGAAATCGATGTTGTTGTGTGGATGAATGGGAAAGGTGGAAGAAGTGGGAGGGGCGATTTATTTGTACTGTTGTGGCGCTAGCGGTGATTGCGCTAGTGTGTGATTTGGGCAGTCGCAAATCGCTGCGGAAAATCAACGTTTTGGATTTGAACGCTGCTCGCTTCTGATTGGCTGGTAATTTAAAGAGTTGAGTGCAGCAAGGAACCCTGCAGCCTAGCGACCGACCGACCGACCGCTCTACCTGAGGCATGAAGCGAGTAGTCAGCCCAGAGTACCGTACGGTAGGTATGATAGTGAAAGCAGTGGGAACTACTACTACAATGATTCAAAATATCTCACGTATCTAAGTAATTCTACCTATTTCGCGAAGACTCTACAGTATTAGAGTATCTCTTTGTGCAGATGAGTTTACCTCAGAATATGCATCTTCGAATCTCGATACCAAAATGGCGGGGTGCTGCTTTCTGGCCCATGCTCGCTCGGGCCAATCAGGAAGCCACAACCGATGTTTGTTGTTGACCTTTGGTTCTTGCCTTTCTGGCTAGCGCCAAATCACTAGCGAGTGATTGCGGCATGCTCGTGGCGCGTCGGTCCTACTTCAAATAGCCTCATCCCCTCCATCTTTCGTACACCTCTATTCGAATCATCAAGTCGACAACATCTCTCCACAACAAACGCACATACCCTAACAAATCTTCTCTTCAATACCCGAAACTTCATCATGACTGGACGTAAGTGTCTTCCTCTTCGCTCTTTTCATCAACCCATGCCTCGCGCATCTTGCGTTCCCGTCGCGTCTACCATCACAACAACACCTTACTGACGCGTCTTTGCAGGCGGAAAGGGTGGCAAGGGCCTCGGCAAGGGTGGAGCCAAGCGTCACCGAAAGATTCTTCGTGACAACATCCAGGGTATCACAAAGCCTGCGATCCGTCGTCTCGCTCGTCGTGGGGGTGTCAAGCGTATCTCTGCCAGTAAGTTCCCTTAATCAACGCGCCTGCCTCTGCAGCATCATCTAACGCGTCTCAATAGTGATCTACGAAGAGACCCGCGGTGTCCTCAAGACCTTCCTCGAGGGTGTCATTCGCGATGCCGTCACCTACACAGAACACGCCAAGAGAAAGACTGTCACATCCCTCGACGTTGTCTACGCCCTGAAGCGCCAAGGACGCACTCTCTACGGTTTCGGTGGTTAAATGGTCTGGGTCTGGGTGGTTCGATATCTCATGAATTTCTTCCTTGCTCACTGGGCTGGAAGATGGAATTGCTACGGGTTGGGATTTGCTTTTCGGTGTTCATTGTATCATACGGATATGGGGTTTTACGGCATGGTTGATGGTCCATGAGATAATCAAAACCAACATCAACATCACACTGATCCTCATTGCTCTTCCCCTCGTGACTGCTGGCCCTTCCGTGTTGCAGCATGTGCGCGTCTTCGTTTTGATTATTGCTCCGAAATTTAGCAGGTGCGTTGGCTTACCTTGAAACACGAGTCTTCACGTGGATAACTCAGCATCTTGAGCCTCTAGATTTTAGGTATTATTACATTCTAGGTAACTTGCTATTGTATCTCGTAAAAGTATCCTTATTTTCGAATAATCGAGGCAGCACAGACCCTGCCTAGCGGAAGGTGGTCACCAATACGCAATTATCATCGATACGCAAATTTTTCTAATATTAAGCCTTATAAATTCCATAATTAATCGATTATACAATAAAATTCGTTCCTAGACACGAAGAACGTATTATTAAAGCCCTTACTTCTATCCCAGGACGCGCTAAAGTCAACTTTAAAGCCCTTGTTTGTGAAGGCGCGGGCAAAAGGGTAAAGACTCAATTGATCGAATGCCTATTATACAAAGATCTAAAGCTAGAGATGGAAGAAGGGGTGGGGAAAGCCCAGACTATATAGCCGGATGGCGGATCACATGATATAGTGGGGAGTCGAGACAAGGTTCTGAACCCGCGCCCTATTGGGTTTATATACGAAGATCTTAAGAGCTTTAAGGTCGTCTTATACGATATTAAGATGTTATATCTATAGAATCTATAATGAAGAGAGATTATCACTTATATAGAATGCTTAAGTTCTATAATGTCGCTAGCGTATCTCTTAATTATATTATATACTTATATTCGATAAGTATAAATAGCTACCTTTCTTACGATTCTATTATAGAGTGTTGAGAATTTAGAATTATCCAGTTTTATTTATCACTCTATATTATATATATATTATTCAGCCTCTCGATATATA
>AYLM01000045.1:0-12559 GCA_001625345.1 Cairneyella variabilis | reverse complement strand
CTTCCCACCCCGGGCAGATCCTCGGGCCCGCTAAAGCTCTTTCACCGCCAGTCCTCTCTAAGGCGTCATGAACATTCATCCATTGCAACATCAGCAATATTTTCTCAAAAAAAGAGTATATTATTACTACAGTATATCTCTATCGATAAAAAGTTGGGTAAGCGTAGCCACGTGCTTTCGGATGCTTGAGCTCGGCTATTCCTTAGATCGATACACCAAAAAAAGCGCCAGAAAAAAAAAAGAAAAAAAAAATTCGCAATGAGGAGAAGGGGATTCGAACCCTGTAATCATATTAGATTTAATTTTCACTACAGCGCAAATGGTACCAACTGACCCTGCAGGTTTCCCTATGAGAAAGCACACTGATTTTTCAATCAGAAAGAAAGTATAAATTTCTTGAGCCTAATGCACCGCGTTAGGAAGCAGGACTAATGAGAAAATAGTCATTGAAAGACATACCACACGCCATAACCACTCGGCCATCTCCCCGCTATTTTATTCAATTTTGTCTTATTTTGATATATTAAGATACGAAAATTATGAGGTATGAGTGCCAAAGTCTAATTAATGATTTTGATGTTTCCTCGCTTAAATTTAATACGTAAAGTGTTAATTAATACCTCGAAAATTGAAAATTATTGTTATGCTCTATTACCGTGGTCCGAAACCATATAGCCTCTAAATCTGCTCTCGAACCTCCAACCGCAACAACGTCGCAATACAGAGAAGACGCCTGGCACAGTCTCCGCAGTACTGCCCTTGAAGAAATAATGTTTGCCGTGGAGGCCGAGGGCGATGATTTTGAAGAACAGTGGTACAGCTTGACACATGGATACTCAAAGTCCATCGTCGCTCATTTTCTTGCATGGCGACCCAAAAAGCCGGGCTTGGAATATACGTCTGTGTATGACCCCGAGTGAAAAATCTATCAAGTTGTTAGATGGTCGGTGGCCTGACCTCAAAGCGACGCTCTCCACGACCTCTGCTTTAAGATGGAGCTAATTAATGATGAATATGGAGACCGTCGATCAAACGATGATCTATTCCCTGAAAAAGCTCGAGTTCTCTTACCCTCTGAACTTATTTAAGCACATGGTATTGAGTTACGATGGCAAAATTGCGAACTTCTATTCACGGTTGGACAAGGACTTCATGCTTGAAATCTGCACAGTCAGGAGTGATGATAGAGATATCATGCAGCCTGGTGATCCCGGTATTTCCGGCTGGATAGAGAGATCCGGAAAGGATGACTTACGGGGCTATTTTTTTGAGCGTCCGAAATTTCTGTTTAGATACGCAAAGCAGGACCAAATCAACAAAATGAATCAGCTCTTGGCCGAAGCGGGAAAGTTCGCCCACTTTTTTAACAGTTCCGTATCAGAGCGCGTAAGTGCAGTTACCATTTCTGCACCAGTAGATCGCACTGACTTGAGCTGCAGAAGCAATCGAAGTCACAACTCAATGCCTTGTCTAATATAATGTAAGGCGCTACGGTCACAAACAGGGTCACTAGCAAAGGCGACACAAGAGGAGTGATGACGCAGTGGTCTTCAGTATCGGTACGTCTAAAGAGAGAAGAGGAAAGAAGGAGGGCAGCCTCTAAGAGATCTAGCTACAGGGCGGGCGCGCTAGGCAGGCTAGGTCACATGACCACTACAACACCAGACGCAACAGCATGGTTGAGAACGAGATTTAGACTGTGCAGTAACAATTCATAAGATACTCACGAACTTGAGATACTCAGGCGCGTTGACAACAACTTCCCATCAAACATTGTTGAAGGAGCTGTAGCTTAAAAGCACAGTTGAGCAGCTGACCAGTGTTCATCTACCTCTTTTGGCGAGAGGAGTGGCTGAGGTCGAGGCGTTGTAAGCCACGCAGGAGTAAGGCGACCGCGCCTTGCCTAATCGGGTTATGCTAGACCCAAACAGGCAGTCGTTGTACCTTGCAACACAGTTTGGCTAAACCACCCAAAATGGCATATCTTATTACCTATTTCATTGAGTGTAATCATCGAGGATTTATCAAATTGGTCTGCTCTTGTTCTTAAATGCGTAAGAAGTCTACTCCTGGTATTCGAACTGGAGAGTTCCTTCTGGTTTGTGGGCGGGCATGGGAAAAACAGACTATAATACGACTTTCTCGATCAAAATATGCATATTGTATCGCTTTGGAACTCAACGAGGAGACAAAGATATGATGTCGCATCTGAGGAGGTGTTGGCTCAGCATGCGCTGAATATGAAATAGGTGGATACGCTCGTGGGATAGGTATCACTATACAGGTCGAAGGAGAGCCGACATGCGGTCAAGCTCTGCTTGCCTTTTATATCCTTTGGGGAATTTGATACCACTGAGAAGCATTCACGCTCAGTTCGAATTCTCCTTCATCAACATTCATCTCGAATCCCCTGGAATATCAGTCCTCGCTCCACGAACAGGAGTCCCTTGGACGCTGAAGGATGTGCCGAAAAATTTGTTGTTCATCTAGCAAGCGAGAAACAAAGTAGAGATGCCGGATTGAATCCTTAATGACACATGCAATTTGAATCAAAGATTTACTCCTCTATTGAACAAGTCGGACTGGGAAAGAAGACCACATGATGGCTGCATAAAGGCTTGAGGCTGGCATGTGCGCCCGCTTGGGCATTCGGGATTTGGGTAACATAGTGAGAGCATGCAGAGAGGAAATCGACAATAATGGGAGAGTTGAGCTATATGCATTTTTATTTGCATTGAGGAAATGACGCTTGCAAGATTCTGCACGAAGGAGACCAAGATTTTCCAGCATCATGTGACTTGACTTCGCCATTTCGCCGTCTACACACAAAATTCCATGCCTACCGCCCGAAAATCAGCGAGTTAAAGACACTCCCGAAAATAAACCAATTTATCCTTAAGCACTACTAAGACGCCTGAACCTTCCCATTACCATTAGCAATATGTTCCACTACTTTCAACCAGCAGACAAGTGTCTACTCGTCGCACAATGTAACCTCTTCGATGAAGGAATTCTGCGTAGGCCACTCATTATTGTCGGTGCTCTTTCGCCCTTTCCTCTCTTGTGAGCGATCATACACAGAGTACAAGACTTGAAGCCAGTGATCAAGGAGCCTCTCGACTGACATCACGTGGTCAGGATTCTCTCTTGTCACGTGTGAATCATACACTTTCTGCCGTACTTGCTGTTGAACAGTCTCATAGGCTTCAATCATGAGCAAGATTTGCAGTCCTGAAGCCCGGTCTTCTCCTTCCACCGGGTGCTGCCGGAAAAGTGCAGTCGCAAGCTCGTTGGTTAAAAGATCTACCGTGATTTTGAGTCCGATGTCGTCGTCGAGTGCAGCGAGCGTTTCTTC
This sequence comes from Cairneyella variabilis, assembly GCA_001625345.1. NCBI lineage: Eukaryota > Fungi > Ascomycota > Leotiomycetes > Helotiales > Cairneyella > Cairneyella variabilis. The sequence continues at coordinate 9,204 of AYLM01000045.1, read as the reverse complement.
GTCCAATTCGGGTCCCAGATCTTCTCCATGCGCTGGAATTTTTGGCAGCTTTCCTTTGCGGAAATACTCCCTCGGCGAGAAAGGCGAACAAGGAGATTGCGAGCCCACCAGTGTATCCGAGTCCGAGCCAGCTGAAGAGGTCGGCCGGGACGCTTCCTCCTCTTTGATGAGGTCTCGAAGACTGACCTGACACTTGATTTTCCTCAATCCTTTCGGTTTGAGTCTTGGAGGGTCGGATTCAGCGAATGGAGTGAACGTTCTGGCTGGTAATAAGGTCTGATAGTGGTTGGCAAGATCCTGCGCCCGGTCGAGTGGGCGGCTCAAGGAGTTTCGTTCTAGTTGGCCAACTGCAAATACAGGCGTTTTGGGTCTCGTGCGTCGGGGTGGCTCACGCATTTCGTCCGCCGAATAGAAGCTGAGAATTGAACAGGAGTCATCGAATTTATCCAGTGGCTCGTCGTTGAGGACAAAACCAACCTGAGGCTGGGTTACAGTCTTGCAGTCCTGCTGTTCCGGACTGTTGTTCTCGCGCTCCTTATCTTTTTGGTCGTCCCGCTCGTCGTACTCGGAGAAAACAGTCAAGCACGACTGCGCACGAATAACGTCGAGGAATTCTTTGCAGGAATAAATACTCTTGCTAGAATGACGTCCTGGAGGTTGCTTTTGGAGTCGTTTACGTTCCTGGTTTTGGCGGGTTGGATTCATGGTCTCCGACCCACAAGAAGCTCGTCCGAACAGGTATAATACGAGTGTCATCGCGGGCCAAAAGCAATCGCAAACAATCAAGTATTGTATGACCGCAATCGTGTCGCTGCTTGCTTTAACAATTTGCGAAACATAACGACGCAAGGGGTCCAATGCAAACATCCACGAAGGCAACATTTTAAGTGTCAATGATCTATTGTGGTGGAGGGAGGGCTGTCAGAAGATTCCCGCCATCTCATTATCTGCTGACCCCTCCATCAATCCCTAGCACCCTCGTATAAAAGACTTTTATCGATAAAAGTTACTCAGCCTTCTTGCTGATCACTTGCCAAGACGGTGAAGGTCTGATGGATGCATGTTGGAAGCTACCGGAACACATTTCAACGCTCCAACATGGTGAGCTGAAGCATGGCTGAGTGGCGCATCCTTGTTAGAAGCCTGAGGGTTGCTGACCCATAGCTTTATGACGTTGAACATGTGATAATTTGTGTTGTTCTTGCAGCCTGATTGCAGCAATGCGTTATGGCATGCATTAGACAGAAGCGATGGTGGTGGCGCTTGCTGACAGCCAACGGTGAGAAGGTTTGGAGATGACGGTGATGCTCGACCCTCTTCCAAGAAAATGTACCTGGGAGCGGTATTTTGGGTAGCGAGGTTACTTGGCGCGAGGCACATGGGACTTACCCGCTTCGCTGGGCTTTTGCCGTAAAATATTGTCAAACCTCAAATTTCCAGCTTTTCCAGCAACTCTCAGTTGCGGCGAGACAGTGTCATCTGCGCAACATCGATCGTGCTTCATTTAAGCATAAGAATTGCCGCAGAGCCTATTACAACCTTCCTATAGGCAGGGAAGAGCAAGTATGCTCACTTGCAACGAAGTACATACACCTCATCTCCTGATACATGTCAACCGGTCTTGGCGTCTACCTTCTCTGCTTTGGCGTTTTATCTGAGCTGATAAATGCAGCTTTAGATTCTCGAATTCTGAGAATCTGTGTCACCGTCATCGTATAACATCGACACATCTTGCCATCCAACCATCGGATGTCTGGTGCGTGACACCCGCAGTGGCTGTCTGGGTGCCCCAGGCGATCAATTGCTGCAAGGCTGCGGGGTTCGCTGTTTGAGGCGCTCATGAGAATGCAGCCACAGCTGTACCACCCTCCGAGCAAGCGGCGTCGCTCGTGACTGGCTTCCAGTTCAAGTTGCATTGCGTGCCGAACCTTCTATTGGCGATCACCCTGCTAGTGCAGATCACTTGCCGATGAGTTGTCTTCTGTCATGGGAATATATCCTCAACCTCATGACAGTGCGATGCCTTGGCATGCAACCTTCACAGACGCAGCTGTCACTTAACCGTGGCGCACATTCGGAGCTTCATTCTCGTACGGTGTGAGAGTTTTGCTTAGTATCATACGACAGAAGAAGTCACTCCGGTGCCTTGAAGTCGGATTCTTGTAGATTTACTAGCAATTTCGCGATTGTCTTTGCACTTGGCAGCATCGAACGGGCTTGAGCACCTTCCAAGTATGTGCAGCTGCAGATATCATAAGATCAATTGGATCAGTCGAGAACTTCGAGGTGTTATTCATAGGAATTTGTAAATTCAGCAGCATGAGAAGTGGAGGGTTGCAAAGAGTATAAGAGCAAGGGCAATTTGACTGTCAATGCGTGTTCCCCATAACTCAAGTCCGAAGCTACCAATCCAATTCTCACATTTATAACCCTCAGATTATCAGTATCTGCTCTCAACTGTACTCAAACCACGTTTCTCGGACTTTGTTTGCCAATTGTCTCCAAATCTATATACCCCTCACCCCGGATCATCTCGAATGAGGCGTGTTTCATCATGCGTTGCTCAAGCCTGCTCTTTACCATCTTGTTCACAGCTCCCTTTGCTATTGCTGGGATAGTCCCCTCCCCCTCGCCTACGCCAACAGGCAAGCCTGGCGGGGATTGCGGCTCTGAGTGTGGCGGCGTATGCGGCGACGGGATTGTTCAACCACCATACGAACAATGTGACCTAGGTCCAAAGTTGAACGGAGCACCTAATTCCGGATGCTCAAAGAACTGCACTTGCGTTCCTGTGTGTGGGAACGGCATTCTGGAGTACGTATTCTATTCTTGTGCTCGAGTTTTGCTAATATGCTATGCAGACCAGGAGAAGAATGTGACGCGGGAGTCAATAATGGGGCGTATGATAGTGGCTGCTCCAAGGACTGCAAGTTCTGTGGCTATTGCGGGGATGGTATAGTTGATGATGCCGCAGGTGAACAGGTACGTGCTCTAACTGAGCCACATCATAACCGTTCTTCGTTTTATCAGTTCTGTTGTGGAGAATCTTGGTATCTGATGCCTCCTTGCTGTGTTTCAATACGTCTGTATTGCTCTTCGGCTAACTTTACCTCACAGTGCGACCTTGGATAGTGAGTCTTAAATTGCCCTCCTCACTAGATTTCTGAAGGCTTTACTGACTCTTTGAAGTCTTCTCAATGGAGCTCCTGGCTCCAATTGCTCTGCAAACTGTACACTTCAAACGTGCACGTATGTATGTGGAAATGGCATTGTAGAACCCGGAGAGGAATGTAAGAATCCCTTTCCTTCACTTCTTATTGCAACACTGTCGAACCAAAAGCTCTCGGGTCCACCCTAAACTTTAATTCATGGGACTTGGTGTGCTCATAGAGAAAGAACTATCATCCAAGACCTGAGACTTTACCAACGCATATTGGACCTTTGAATTTGAGCATTCTTCTTAAATTTGAGTTTCTCGTGCTGACTTTCTTCCCACAGGCGACTACGGAAAGGATAATGGTCCGTACGGCAAATGCAGCTCAAATTGCACGTGGAATAATTGCACATGTGGAAATGGCGTAACTGAATAGTAAGTTCTCTTTTGTTTGTCTTCTTTTTCTGCCATACGTCCATCTTCTAGGGCTTCCTTTACGATCCAAGGCATCGACATGAGCCAGATCATTCTACTGACGTCTCGATAGCCCAGAGCAATGTGACGATGGTTATGCCCTGAACGGAACGCCAGCATCTAAATGCAGCAAAAATTGTACCTGGGTTGAGTCTTGTGGGAACCCTCATACGCCAACGTGTGGAAATGGTATTGTTGAATAGTAAGTTTACCACTTCATTGCCCTTCCTCAAGGTTCCAAGCTCTGTATTTGGGAATTTTTACTGATGCTGGACTTCTTTCAGTCCCGAACAATGTGATGATGGGTGGCAAAATGGTTCGAACTCTTCGAACTGCACCACGGAATGTACTTGGTGTTCTCACGCTCCGCCCCGCTGTGGTAAGTCGCATGTCCAATGACTCGCGGAAAACACTGACTCTCCTCCAGGCGACGGCCATGTTGACCCAGGTGAGGAATGCGACGAGGGCTCTCAAAATGGGCTTCCATCGTCCACCTGTGACAACACTTGCCACAAATGCACGCCCAAGGGTCAACCCGTCAATATTGTCAGCGGCGGTGGCTGCAGCTGCCCAACCTGCAACCCGAATCCGTTCTTCAATAAATGTACCATCACAACCTCCTGTATCAGTACACCTTCCGGGAGTGATTATTGCGCCTGCAGAGCCGGTTACAGGGCTGACGGCCTCGCTCCCACTGACCCGATGCAGTTCAAGCTTCAGTTCCCCGGACAAGAGTATCGTGTCTTTGTTGCACCTGGCGTGGATTGCGACACACTTTGCGATAATCCGCTGCTCTGCGATGAAGTTCCCGAGAACGACCAGTGCCCAGCCGGAGGGAATATATACTAATCGCATCCTCAGTGTGCAAAGTCTGCTGTTGCTAAAGGAAGCTTGGATGCTGCACTGCTGATGACTTATGAATGATATTTACGACACTCTTTGTGCAATGATTTGAGAACTTATAATTTAGATCAATTAATTCTGTTTGAAGCCTCGTCTATTTCGGAGAGCCATGCCGGATTGGTATGTCCCTGCCTTCCACGTGCAATGGGCAGATGGCAAGTGCCCACAACACCAAATTTTAGAACCTGCCATTTCCCAGCACCACCAAGTCTTGCTCCTTCTATTCGCTTCTGGTTTTGATGTTCAAAGAAAATGATCTGTAAAGCCTCAGTACACGTTCCAGTAACAAAACAATTCCGCGGTTCGTGAAGTCCTTGATGAACTTGAGATCCTCATAAATTTGAGATCAAATCCAAATTGAAAGTCATGCAAGCTAGACCTTGAACATCGTTTTGCTCTCTAAATTAAATCAATTTATATCTGTGAACGAACTATATACAATATCACCAGTCTATATCTGCGCCAAGACAGTACACGCTAAGTGTAAACGCAATCAAGCTCTGTATTTGAGCACATATCCACTGCTCTTCACCGCCCCCGCCTCAGCATCCACGCTGGACCCCGCACTTGCACCCCTCTCGTTCCCTACACTTTTTGTTTGATATCGTGATGTATTCCCATGCAACGGCAACCAAGCCCAGAGAGACAAGTGTAAAGATTAGCTAGTCCGTCATACCTGCGTGGTAGTGTGGGGCCTCAGAAGTTCTGAACAACCACGACGAGATGAAGCCTCCCACATTTCCGACATCAACCACGAAACCGCATCCGATGACTCGCTGGATGGGAGATGGGAGATGGGAGATTCACGAGCGTGAGAGTCCAGAGAATGGGGAGCGAGATGTATGTTCCGATCGAAACTGAGTAGAGACCGAGCATAGAGATACCACACGCAGGTGTGGGCGTCTTACGCGGGATAACGAATCCAATCACAGTAATAATGTATCCTCCGATAGTGAAGCCGGCACGGTGGTCCAATCTATCGCTCAGCCATGCCACACTGGATAATCTGAGAGTCAGCATATTCCTGTTCAAGAGAGTCTTAAAAGTACGGCCGTGAGAAACGCGAAAATTTCTCCCGTTCATGAAAGTCTGAGAGCAAATGGAGAACAGAAGACAAATCGCAAGTGAAGTCAGTGGTGATAAGCATAGAGGAATCATTCTCACATGAGACATCCTGCGGCTGACACCACGAAGATAGGCACGACCTGACCTTGGATTTCCGGCGTGTACTTGAGGTGGAAGGCGCGAAGGAAGGCGCGAAGATCGAGACTGAGTAGGTTGTGCTGCAAGTGAGCACGTAGGCGGACACCCAGACGTAATTGAGGATGTTGGAGAAGAAAACCTACCGTTCGGCGACGACACCGATGGTGGTTCTGTGAGACTCGACCGAGTGGGCGAGGATCTCTTTCTCTTCAGTTGCGAGCCAGGAGGCAGTTTCGTGACGTCCGACGTTCGAGTAGAAGCATGCAAAGCCAATCCCCATTTTAAGGCAGCCCTCAAAGATGAAGATCCTGCACCTGCTGTCAGTACAGATACGGCAAAGTTAAATTGATTGAGTGTTGTGCCGTAGTACTTACCGACATCCGTGATGCCCATTCGAGTTATGGATCTCCGCGAGAGCATATGCCAAGCTATTAAACACGATGTTTGCGCAGATATTGATGACCATCAGCATATTCATTCGCCATTGTAAATGAACTGCTGGGTAGTAGAGAGAGCAGATAAAGACATAGCCGGGGATTAGACCAGCGTCGAAGATGCCGACGACGAAACGGGTTGCCACGATGGGGCCGTAAGTCACAATACGTGCCGTATTCTTAAGCATATTTTCATCTCACAGAGATATTAAGACTTACCCAAGCAGACAGCGATAAGAGACAGGTATCTCATGTAGGATAAATTACACTTCTTCTCCAAAAATCTCATGAGCAGATTGCTGGGGATTTCCAAAACGATCAATGGCACCAGAGAGATAGAAATGCTCAAGAAAACTTCATAGCATTGGGGTGAAGGTCCGCAGGCAGTTTCTGAACGAGGACAGCACCGACGTTCGTTCGGCTCATAAGAGAGGAAGTTGAGGAAGACCATAGGGAGGAGAATGTGGATGTCGAGCTTGAGAGCGAGTTTATCGTCGAAGTCGGCAAGGACGGACTGTGCTTGCGCCAGATCGTCTGCCTTCTCATGGCTGCCATCTTCACTGCTCATAGTCGCAGCGAGAGCCTCTCCCTTCTCAGCCATATTTTCAGAGGTGACGATCGTCTCGGTAGGTGTTTTGTGGAAGTCATTGCGAGGGAATGACTGACAGAAGATGAACTACAAAAAACAACAGAAGAACAAAAGAGTTGAGGGTATTAAGGCGTGAAGAACAACGAGCAATTAGTTACGGAGGAAGTCAAGAATAAATTAATTTAGTAGTCTGCGGTGTCAAGGATGGAAAAGCAAGCGTCAATCTAGCCACTTTCACCCATTCTGGATTCGTCCTTGACTCCTTCGCCTGCAAATATTGGGGTCTACGCCAGTGTTAAACCTAATTAATAAGGAACTGTTTGGGTTACGGCTCACTACGTGATAACTGATTTCGTAGCTGAATGATGCATCAGATGCCATGTCCCTTCATGCTAGGGCCTGAATCCATCACGAGGAGCCAGGGTGAATGAGAGGTGAGGACTGATATTCTCGGATCATTTGGAGGGAGAAAATCGTTCTGGAAGTTTGACCTACCATTCTACTAGGTTATTGAATGTACCTTGAAGCCTTCTTAAGCACATTTAAGCTCAGAAATAATGTTAGAAGTTCACACTGCACGATCCAAACTGAAATTTTAGATAATCTTAAGATTTCTACTTTCTAAAGACGTCTAGAATCCATTGACTTCAAACATGGATAACTACCTGTCAAGCAGCATTATTTTTGCAGCCTTGAGTATCCTGAATTTAGCATTTGCTCGAAGAGTCTTCATTCCTTCGTAAAACTGTCCTTCGGAGCTCCCAGTGCCGAAGAATAATTAGATAATTCATCCCACTGTAGAAGGTCCATTAGGGTCCAGGTGTACATCTTTGGGGCTTGATGCCAGCCGAAGCAACATGGCGAACCAAAGTCCGAGCAGTAACACTCTCACGCCCATTCGATTTCTTCTTCTGAATTTTTGGGAAATATATCTGGCATTCTCCCGCTCTCAATTCAACTCCTATAAATCAGATCCCAGTTCGTCCTGGTGAGCGGTTTAAGCCGGAGACACTCCCAGCAGAGCATATCGGAGGCATCTTGGCTGGAAACCTGGGTTCCCGAGCAAAGTGCCTCAGCTGCAGAATCATGCATTTTGGTTTAAGCCGTCAATATGAGTGTACGCTTTACCTTGAGAAAAGTAGCCATTAATAGCTTTTAGCATATCAGGTTCCCCAAGTTCGACCTCATCTCCCATCGGGACAGAACTCTGACCTTCAATCTCGAGAAGCAGATCCATCTTCCTCGAACATAATCTTCTGGGGCTTTCCGGGTTTTGCGGCTCGCAATTATGGGACAAAAATATTCGTAGCATTCAAGAGTTTTGGATGAACTCTTCGCCTCATGAATGAGGTATTCTTCGATTTCTGACACAAGAGACAGTGCACGCTCAGAGACCTACCGATATTTCTTCTCGCTCTCCTCCCGAAGGCAAATCTCGAGCAAGTAAGGACTTAAAATCTGAGTTCAGCTTGTCGAGAGCTTCAGAGATATCTCTATCCCACTGACCCCTTGCAAATCGCCATTCCGCGTTTCTTTCCTGTGCTCCTGGTAGGCAGGATAATAGAATTGGAAGAGCGAACAGCAATCCCCAGGAGAACATCGTAGCACAAAGTATCATTGGAAAAATTCCTGGGGTCCGAATAGAGAAGCCAGCTTTCGTGTTGACTTGGATTATCGCCACGAGAACTGGAAGTGTTGTTGAAGTAGCGACGAAGAAGACATATACATTAAAGAGGGACATTACTAGTTCTCTGGCACGCAAATTGGTGGATGACTGTTCTCTTGACCCATAGAGGTAGTCTCTCCATCTTAGCAAGAGTGGTCTAGGCGAGAGACTGAGACTGGGATCGAGCTCTCGAGGTAAGGAAATGGGAAAACAGATTTGGCGACAGTCGTGAAAATTTTTCGAGCCAAGATATTTTCCAAACTGACATCATATCAATCATATTGAACTCTCGTTGGTACCCGCTTCACGTTAAGTCTCGATGTCACTCTCAACCAACTGGACGAGGATTAATGAAGATCTCTAATCGTAGCCTGCAGTTTAGTCCAAGACCATCGCTAAAATCAGACTGCCTATACGATCATGTTCGGACTTTTCCTCTCCGCACATCTAGACATTTTGTGTACCTATCTACTTTAATTTCCTCAATCTATACTGTGGAAAGATGAAGTTAATGATGACGTAAAGGCAGAATTCTTTTTGGCGATGGTTAGAGGTGTCAGACGGGGGGAGGAGTGGGAGAGGGGTATCATATTCTCTACAGGTACATTAACGCCCCTCTACGTGCTCAAAACGCCTCTAATACCATCTTCAAAGAGCCTCGAAGCGTACCATTCATGCATCTTCCAGATCCAATCCGGAAACTTGACTTCGTTGACTGTCGGATTGCACGATATGCTGTAATAACATACTGCTACCCACCCACCCCCACTCTCTACTACCT